>WJXA01000224.1:0-36080 GCA_014282245.1 Rhododendron simsii | reverse complement strand
AATGATTCCACCGACCTTTATTTTAAGATGTACCGGGATCTCATACTCACACATTTAGCTTTACACACACATAAACACTGGTTTTGTTGTTCTGGGCTCCTAGGTTAATTTACATATGCACACTCGAGGTATAATTCTGCCGACCTTTATTTTAGGACCTATGGGACTCTCATGCTCACACATTTATTAATATTTTCCATTTCGATTCGTTTCTTTTCATTCCATTCATTTTCTCGTCTCTTTTTGTAAATCATTTTTCGTATCTCGTGTCTCGTAATTGTACATCATTTTCTTGCATTTACTTTTTTCTTTGAATGCTTGCTAAAACACGCAATAATAAATTGATCCTAATTACCATGCTTTCTATTCTATCATCAGAAAGTATAACAGCACTTAAATAAGGAATAACATTTCTAACACTCCATCGATAAGCATGTTCGACTTAATCATTTGTAAATCTACCACGCCAATATCGGTAAACTCTATTTCCAAAAATTGAATCCCAAATCATGCTTTCCTGATTAACACGGCATCTAATAGATAAAAAAAAACTTTTTTCTTACCAGCTACAATCAGTGATATCATCTCCATCTGGTAGCTTTATGAATTAAAAGAAATTAAATAGGCATCCTATTAATGTAATTATCAAAATAAATTCTAAATCATGTATATTATAAAACATAGCGGAATTTTAAGGGAATATTTTAAAATTTATGTACACATACAAACAAAAGCACCTTTTAGCTGTTGGATTGAGTTTTTAATGTCTTGTTTGGATGATGCTTTGAAAACAAAGCGAAATCTTAAGGGAATATTTCAAAATTTATGTACACATATAAAGAAAAGCACTTTTTAGCCGTTGGATTGAGTTTTTAATGTCTTGTTTGAATGGTGTAACAACCTGGATTTTTGACCCAATTTTTTTTTCAAATAAAAAGATTTATTGTTATCTCAAACTTTATTAATTTCTTGTAATTAGTTAGTTAAATAATTATTACGTAACAAAATTTAATTGATTACATGTTAGCTTTTATAATTAACTTTAACCATCTATATATTTGTAATGATATATGTATATGTAAATATATAGAAAATGTAGCAATGGTTTGTTTCCTAAAAATGAGGAATTATGCTCCCCTCTCTCTCTCTCTCTCTCTCTCTCTCTCTCTCTCTCTCTCTCTCTTTCTCTCTCTCTCTCTCTCTCTCTCTCTCTCTCTCTCCATCCATTCGGCACCCTCCCACAATTACATACACATGCATCCATATCAAAACCATAAAACATGCCTCCTGCTCCCTTTCTTTTCAGCACTTCTCTCTTCCTCATCTCTCTCCCGAGTTTATCTCTTCCTTACTTCCCTTCCTCTCTCCGATTCTCACTCTCTCTTCCTCCCTTATCTCTCCTGATTTAATTTCTCTCTCTCTCACACTTCCCTCCCACATTCTACCACTTCCATACTTATCCTCAAAAGTCCACTCCTCCCTCACCTCTATAATAATACCACTCTCTTCTCCATCTGAAATTTACAATACAACACTCCTAGTCTACTACAAAAAACAGAAACAAGAAAAGAGAGACCACACTATTCGTTTTTCGTCCATTCCACGAACCCCTGTTCATGTCCATTTTTCTTTTCAGTAATGTTGTTTCTAGATTTAAGAATCTTTATAAATGATGTAGAGGGCGTCAAGAGCTTTGATTCAACCCAAGAATCACCCCAAACGGTCAATGATTGATAGAGTTATCACCGTCCAAAGTTTCTTAAAATCTCGGATTTTCAATTCCAGGCAGCTTTCTGTGCCTCCACTAATCGCCATTTTTCTCCTAATAAAAATGGTTATCAGGCTTGGACTCCTTCACAAAAGTTGTAGAATGTTTCAAGAGTTTCGCGTTGGACACAAGTTGCTAGAATACTGTCTTTCGCTGCCAAACGAAAACCCACTGGACTTTACAATCGAGCTTTTTTTTCTGGATCGAGGTAGAATAATCGCTTCCCTACTTTCTCCTAAGTATATTTACTATTGAGAAATGATATTGGCACTCCAAAAATTGATGCAGGCACTTCAAAATTAGTGTAACTCCAAAGCCACTTTTCTTTGTTTTTTGGAGTGCCTGCATCAATTTTTGGAGTGCCAATATCATTTTCCTTACTATTTAGTCCCTATATATTGATTTCACAATTTATAATGGATGATATCGTACCCATGCGTCTAGATTAAAAGAAACGAAATTATGCTCTGTTTTAGAAAATGGAAAATGGAACCCACTGTGCTTGCACGTTTTGAGTTTTCAAAGGAGGTACTGAAATTACAATTGCTCCCTTGAATTTTCATTAGTTCCAAAGTTGACCCTAAACTATGTGTTTAACATATTTTATCAATTGTTGTTACATTAAATGTTAGGATAAAAAATGAATGTTATGATCAACTTGCCTTGATTATTAACTGTGATTAGTATTAAAATTTATAACCGTACAGTAACTAACCTTATTCTTAGTAAGAAAAAGTTGATTTTTTTAAAATCAAATGATAATATTGGTAAATGAAAAAAAAAATGAAACAGTAAATAGTTAAATAGATAGAACAATTATAGACTCCAACCCAGTAACACTAGGATTCTTAAATTCACTAGATTAGAAATATTCTACAGGTTACGAAGATGTTAATGAAAATCCTCAAAGTTAATAAGATTATATTCTTGTTCGATAAAATTTAAATAATTCGAAAGGCCTCGGCCCAATCCTAACATCTACATATTTAATTATTTTGCACTTATAAATTGCTTTGCTTGTGTTCTCATTGAAATGTATCATGTTGGATTCAGTTGTTGTTGGAGATATATAATTGGACATTCTAGTCGGACTTAGGTTCACTGAGTGGTTACGAGTAGTGGCTCACGTAGACGATGTTAAGTAAATGGAAATTGGTAAAGTGTTGGAAGTGTGAGTGTGTGAATTGTGATTTGAGCCATGGTGATGGCAGGGGTAACCAATGGGGCCTTGTATTGAAATGGGTTACCTGCGGGGCCCTGTGTTGAGAAATGTTGTGACGCTAATGTATGATACGTCATGGGAAGTTTCTCTTCGAGGAAAAGAATGGGTCCCATGAGACGATTATAGTTAGTGAGACGTTAATGTGTGATACGTCATGGGAAGTTTCTCTTGGAAAAGAGAATGGGTCCCATGAGACGGTTATAGTTAGCGTGGGGAAGTGGATGTTCGACCCTAATGTACGATACGTCATGGGATGATTCGATCCTCCTGTTATGGTCTTAAGTGAGAACATGCTCGGTACATAACTTAGGTGCGCTCACCTAGGACCCTGGTGCTAGATAAGTAAGAGGAAGGGTGGACCCATGAGACGGTTGTAGTTAGTGGATGTGGGAGGAAAGGATCTCGTGGAGGTGATCCTTAGATTTGATGTAAGATGATGGATAGTAAAGAAAAAGACGATGTGCTATAATTCTGTACCTCTCGTGTATTATCAATTGTGATATTATTGTTATTATTGAATGCTAATTGTAGAGTAAGGGGTTGGTAGGATTAAGATTATTCTACTGGGTGAATTATCACTCACGAATACGTTTGTATTCTGGCAAATCGTTTGCTTCGGCGTTCAATTTGCCAGAGTGTGCAGGATTCCACACAGGAGCAGTTGATACAGGTGGGATCCCTGGAACGGAGTCTTGGCCAACGTTGCTTGGAATTCGTGTCAAAACTAGAGTTGCTCTGGAGTTACTTTTGTTAAATAAATGTACATAGTTTTGTTTTTGTATTATTTTGAAATTGTAATTTTTGTATAAGGATAAATGCGGGCCTAGAAGTTTGTAAAATTCAGTGTATTTTAGGGTTAATGTTTCCGAAATTCTTTGAAAAATCGAGGCGTTACAAATGGTGTTTTGAAAATTTTTGAGTTTAGTTTTTGGATAACGTGTGGAAAAAGAAATTAGGATAATAATTAGCTATAGGGGTAATGAGTGGAAAGACATAAAGAGATAAATGAGAGTAATGATTGGAGAGTAGAGATAATGAGTGTTTTTTGAGTTGCATTTTTTTTAATACAATCCAAACAAGGCATAATAAAACAGTACATCCATTGGATCTTACAACATGTCATTTTGGTAAATACATTACATTTAAGTGGCATTTTAGTGAGGGAGGGAGGAATCTCAAACCACTACAAGAACATGCGAATTTGGCGACACAACAAAGTACATTGGCAAAAGTGTATTTTGTGTCGGCAAGTTGTTGGCATTGATATGTCGGAAAATAGTTTCGCTGACGTGAATTATCCTTCATCGGCAAAAGAATAGTTTCAGCGATGCAAGCTTGCGTCGGCAAAAGGGATTTTAATATCAAAGAGTGTGACACTTTTGCCGACGAGATTTTTGCGTCGCCAAAAGTCAATTTTTGCAAAGGCACTACTGGTGTTGTGATTTCGCGTGCCCCATGTTTTGAACTCAAGACCTCAAAGTCATCACACATCTACCAACTGCACCAACTTACTTTCCATTAATATTATTGCAATATTTAATATATATAACCTACATATACAGTTTTTTTTTATCCCTTACATATACAGTACATATACAATATTTTACACTAAGATACATTATTACATACTCTTATATCTTTTAGGCTTTGTTTGGCATTTTCATTAAGACAGAAAGATTTTTTGACCTTATTCAAACAAAATTCGCATTAGTCAGTTTATAGTCGATTTTTCAAAGATTATTGCTTCTTCGTGATGAGAGGTATCTAAAAGTAAAAATCACGATCAAATCCCAATTTTCTTGAATAAAGACAAAAAAAAGTTTATTGGTTTATTTTTGTCTTTATTCAAAAAAATTAGATTTTAGTCATAATTTTATACCTTTTAGATTCGTCTCGTTATGAAGAAGCAATAATCCTCAAAAAATCAATAAAAAACTAACAAATATGAAATTATATACGTACGTTATATTTACCATATAATATTGTCTATACATACAAATAACAAAAACACACACACACACACACACATATATGAATATACTCCCTCTGTTTCACAAAAAAAATTTTGTCCACAAACTTAGAACCTAAAAAAATATATTTTTTGAAAAAAAAAAACCAAACATTCTTTTTCACGAATTAGTAGATATCCATGTGTTCTTCAATTTTTTTGCCAAAAAAAAATTCCAACTTTTTACTTTTGCCGACACGAAGATTTCATCCCATAAAGATTTATCTTTTGGCAATGCACATTCTGCCGCCAAAAGTTACTATCCCCGACACAAAAATGTCGTCGCCAAATATTCAACTTTTGCCCATGCATATTTCATAGCTAGAAAAAAATTTCTTCGGCAAATATTTCGCCGGAGAATATTTCCCGCCAACTTTACTTTTGCCAACAACATTGCCAACGCAACTTATTTTCATCACCAAAAAATTTACATTTACAGACACGAACAACTTTTACATCAGCAAAAGCATACTTTTGCCGACATAAAATGCATTGCGTCGGCAATCAGGTCGCCTTTGGTGCATTTTCTTGTAGTGAACAAAAGTCTACCATGTTTACTCTCACAAAACTCTCTCAAAACCACGTTTTCCTTCAATTTCACAAAACCACATCTGTAGGTTTTCAAAATTCAAACCAATGTTCGTCTCTCTCTCCCTCCCTCCACACAGGCAATAGAAATGGGTTGAGTGTGGTCCTGTAGAGACCCATATACTTCTAATTATCGAAAAGTCTTATTAATGCCTAAATGGGGAAAAATAGGATTTATGTGGTAGATGATTGAATTGGGGTTTAAAGTAAATGAATGAGAATTAGGGGGAGTAAAAGTGTGATTAGCTTTTGAGGTAGTATAAATAGTGTGTGTGGTTGTAGGAGATAGAATTATCTCCTTGTATCTCTCTCTCTCTCTACCATCTTTCTCTACCATCTCTCTCTCTCTCTCTCTCTCTCTCTCTCTCTCTCTCTTTCACATAAAACTCCACCAAAAACCTCAAGAACCTCAAGGATTCATCTTCATTTCACTTTTAGAACGCAACCTCGGGTTTGTATCGTGTTGGTTGGAGTTCAGAGAGAAGATCTTGGTGATTTCAAGAAGCTTGGAGCTAGGGCTCGTTCAAATCGCTTGGATCTTTTTTATCGTCGCGAGGTAGAGACTTCTTTACCTCTTTTACATGTTTATATGATGATTTGATACAAGAATCGAACTTGATTTGCCTCCCTTCGTTCATCTCGAAAGCTGTCAAAATCTACAGAAAATCACTCAAAATTGCATAGGGATCGATCTCTAAACTTGGGGGATTGATCCCCCTTTTCATTTCTGGTCCAGCAAGCCCAGGGATCGATCCCTGGTGATGGGGGGATTGATCCCTCCCCTCTCTGGAAATTTCGCTCGTCTTTTGGATTTCAGCCCAATTTCAAATGGCCATAACTTCTTCGTCCGATGTCCAATTTATGAAAACTTTATATCAATTCGAAGGTCTTGAAGTTAGCTTTCCATTGCCACCAAAATCACCTTAAGACTCGAAATAAAAAAAAAGTTATGACTGTTAGAGTGGGAGTGTGTCAATCTCCCAACCTCCTTTGGCTACTCCAATGATTCTTGTCTTGTCATTATGGCTTCCTATGATACGTGGATGTTATTTTTGACTCGTTGGCCTTCCGTTGGTAAGGAATGGATAATAGTTTACTTGGTTAAAATGTCAATAAGATGCAACTTGTGAAAGAATGATTGCTTGTGAATGTTTGTGGCACATATGTAATATTGTTGGCATGTCACGACATACTTCTTGAATGAATGTGGTTTTGGGAAAGCCTTAACTTGTATATTGAGTGAGGGGATGGTTGTTTGGGTCGGTGGTTGAATTAGGAGGTCTCGTAACGCAAGGGGTGGTAATACGAAGACTCAGATGGTCTCGTAACGCAAGAGGTGGTAATACGGAGATCTTAGATGTTGGTGCTCACCGTAACGCTAGGGGTGAAAATACAGTGACTCTTGTGGAGTTAAACTGTAACGCAAGGCATGGAAATACAGTCGGTGGAGATTGGTGTTACTGAGTCTTGTCAAAGTTGTTGATTTATTTGAGTACTGTGAACTCTTTGGCATAATGTGATCATGTGAACTATATGGTATATGTGATTATAGTATATCTTAGAACGATTGTCTTGATTGATTGACATATCCTTGAGTTTATTGTATTTCGTCGTTTGAGCAAAATCCTCTTATTTTCTTTCCTTTGCACTTATCACCATATTTGCATATAGAATTGGTAAAGATCTTCCTACTGCGCTAGTGTAGCTCAACCTATTATTCTTTTCAGGTTCATAAGCTGGACAATAGCATTCATGCATCGTGTGCTTGGATGTGGAAGACCTTTCGAAGCTAAACTAAAAAAATTATTTAGTTACTTTGTTATCTTTGTAAAGACTTTCTTTGGTAAAGATGAGGTTGTAACTAATTATTTGAAATTCCTTTTGACTAGATCGTTTGTAATTTAATAACTTGTTCGCACTCGTACTTCAGTTTGTTTGGGCCGGAGTGCCAAAGTTGTATAATTTTAATCTTGGGGACTTGTCTTGTAAAATTAATTAGATGGGAACTCTTTTGGGTAATTATCTATGTAATGCGAGGATCTTTTATCGAAAGGGATTATTTATTTATGTTAAAAATTGAGTGCGTGACAGGTCCAATGAAATAGACGACGGCCATGATGTCGCTGTAAAATCCATTCAACTCCTGCAAATTTTTGTATATCTAACAACTCCTGCAATTTTTTCCAATTCTCAGTCGCTGAAGGTGAGGATTGGTTGGAGCAATGGAACGAGACGATTGTGGCAAACGTAATGCCTCTGTAGTGAAAAATTGAAGGTTTACGTACATTTTAATCGGAGTGTTCCCAACAAACCCGCTATAGGTACTTCTTTATGTCGGCCATCATTAGCCTCTTTACGCTCAAAGTTCTTTTGATTAAAAATTGTGTAGTCCGTTGCTGTGCTAATGCATGGTCCAAATAGTGAGAAGCAAACGCTCACCGCCTGTTCGATAAAAGTCCACAATGGAAGTAATTCCTAACTTGGTCATTAGTGGGTTTTTTTTTTTTTTTGATCAGCATCCACCAGGATTTTTGCTAACATTTGAATCGGTAGAGAGTTGGTTGGTTTGTGAGCCATGAGAGAGCAAGGAGGGAGAGAACATCTTCGGTTAAAATTGGGATAGGGAATATTTATACAAACAAAATTATAGGTAGAAAATGGACAATCAATTCAGAGGTCCTAAGGAAAAGAAATACATTGATATTTAGTGGTTTGTTTCTGGATAAATTCTTTTCTCATGGTGTTTTTTGATCAGCATCCACCAGGATTTTTGCTAACATTTGAATCGGTAGAGAGTTGGTTGGTTTGTGAGCCATGAGAGAGCAAGGAGGGAGAGAACATCTTCGGTTAAAATTGGGATAGGGAATATTTATACAAACAAAATTATAGGTAGAAAATGGACAATCAATTCAGAGGTCCTAAGGAAAAGAAATACATTGATATTTAGTGGTTTGTTTCTGGATAAATTCTTTTCTCATGGTGTACGTGAGTCTAGGCTAAGGTTTGATTATCATCTTGAACTTGGTTTGTTAACTTTTTGGTTCGTTAATATTTCAACCGTAAAGCATTCATGGCTTTCTGTTGTGTTTAATAACTCCAGGTTGTTATTTCATGCTTTAACAGCAGCGTGCTCCTATCATGTTTGTCTTAGAAAAGTTCTCTGAATTTCAGGGTCCAAGGAAAAAATTTAGCCTGGTGCCAAATAATTTAGATGCGGCACTTCGCCAAAAAAGTTGTAATTACAAACTTCTGTATGAAATGCCGTGTACATATGCAAACCTTGCCCAACCATTGATTTCAGTATTTTTTATTGCCTTCACTACTATTGATGCACTCATGCCTACCTTCTTCTATTGTCCATCTATTAATTTACTATAAAATTCTTAATAGATAGGGCGCGCCACTTCAAGATAAAGCGGAATGTGAATGTCATTCGTATTTGCGGCCAAACTTGTGCTACCTCTGTTAACGTTGTGTAATCTTTATGTTAATTTGTTGCTCTTTAATTTCTTTAAGGTTTCCTGAGAACCAAGATCAATCTCAGCTCCTACTTGCAGCCAGACTTGTGCAATCACAATCAGTTTTGAAACACATAATAACAGATATTTTTTTTATAATTATGTTGTCACTTCCTTTTGCTTATTGTGTATTTGTTACCCCAATGGTTAGGGAAGAAGACATGCAAAACCATTAGAAGAAAGCGCCTACTAGGTTGAGGAGCAGCTGAGCTTAATCAGGGTAAACTATAATTCCGAACTCAATCCGGGTAGACTATTCTCTCTCTCTCTCTCTCTCTCTCTCTCTCATCCATCTGGGTTTTCATTAATCAGGTGAGTTTTGTCAATTCTTGATTTAGGTATTAATTTTCTCGCCAATTTGGGGTTGTTCTTGCGATCTTAATAACTTTTTGGGATTGATGTGGGTCTTTTTGGGATTGCTGAATTCTTTATGGATTGATCGTGAAAGGATCCGATGTATTTCGATGAGAAGTAGAGGATATATAAGTGGGTTTTATAGTTGCGTGGATTTCATGCAATTTAGTTCATAGTAAAAGTATGGGTTGTTGCATTCAGTTTAATACTTTAATTGGTCATTTGTTTGTTTGGACCCTTTATTGCAAGGTTTTAGTTTTTTTTTCCTTCCAATGAAAGATACCATTTATAGAGAGGCTGACCCACTGTGAAGTCACAACAAAAAAAGTTTAAGTGATCATTGATATGGAGTTAAAAACAACCGTTGTATTCAAAACAAATTCAAAAAAAGTGGGGTTTGATACTTCATTTTAGACTGTGTTTAAAATGCATTGCGCCAGGCATGCACTGATGCTTTTCTTAAACACAACAGTAGCTAGCAACATTCTCTTTTTTTATCGTGAATATCATTTCCAAAGTTTTCCAGTACGTGTAGGTGACTTATATATATATATATATATATATATATACACACACACACACACACACACACACACACTCCGGATCCCTTGAGGGATCCCGGACAGCCTCTTTGGTGTGGGACTCGGCTCCCAGCCCTTGGATTTAATCCAATGGCCACGGTTTAAAAAGGCAACACGTGGATCCCATGAAAGGTTGGGTCGGGTAATTTTGTTCTCGCGGGTCAAACACACACAAACGGATCCCTTTCCACTTTCTTTTCAAACCACGCTGAAACACACACACACAGAGAAGCGACAATGGCGATTTCCACGAAGAACAATGAAGAAGATCAACCGGAGATGAACGACGTTGAAGAACATCAAACCCAAGGTCTCTCTCTCTCTCTCACTCTCTCTCTCTCTCTCATTCCGTACAAAAACCAGATACCCTGACCGTTGTGCTTGAACACAGTAGAACGAAGAACAAAATCGACAGACGACGAAGGATCAGCCGTTCAATCCCGTAGAAGAAGAACAAACCACACCACCAAGGTCTCTCTCTCTCGATTATTCAATTTTTTTTTCTGAACCAGTTTAGGGCATTTGTTTTGTTCGATCACTTTTGTTCTGTTACTATAATTAGGGTTTTTTTTATTTTGAACCAAATTAACAAAGAACGAAGAAGAAGAACACCAAGGTCTTTATCTCTTTCTATATCTCTCGCTCTCTGTCTCTTTCTCTGGGTTCGATCCAGTTTAGGGTTTCTTTTCAACTTGCGAACCAATCTATTTAGGGTTTGTATTGTGTTAGGGTTTTTTTTACCTGCAATCGAACCAAATTAAGGGTTAATATGCTTGCATGACTCTCGGCACTATAAAGGATTTTTTTTTTTTGCCAGATTAAGGGTTTTTTGTGCTTTGTGCTTTTTTGCTCCAGATTTTAATTTCGATTTGTGCTTATGTGTGCCTCATTTCATCAACACTCATTTAGTGTATAAACCAAGAGTGAGGAAAATGGGGTGTTGCTCATGCTATAGGTAGATAAGGAACATGCCACCAGTTGTTTGTAGCACATTAGCGGCTCCATGTGTTTTCTGTTGGTTGGATTGGTTTGAAGCAAAAGAAACTGGGAGTTTCTTTATGGTCTTAACATTTCATTTTATGTGCTATTCACAATGTATAAACCAGAATGTGTATAAAATTCTAATTCTAATTCAAGTTTAAACCCTAATTCTAATTCTGGTTCAATTTTATTGTCTCTGCTATTTCCATTTACACATTCTTAAAAAGAGTGGCATGCGTACTCTGCATATTCTTGTTGCTTAATCTTTGGATTTGGATATTGAATCAAAAAAATTACAACTACAGAATTGTAAGTCGTTCAACAAGATTAAGCAAAAAATTGGGGAAAAGGGTTCTCTTTAACTGTGTGTGCAGAGCATTTGTCTTGAAAAAAACTAATGGTATAGCCCAAGAGAAAAAAACTAATTATTTTCTTTGAGTTTAGTTCATGATGGAGACAGAACGGATTATGAGATTTCGGCGCAGCAAAGGATAGATGGAGATTCCGGTGCAGCAGAGGATGGAGCGGCTCTCTTGCTAGAGAGCACAGTGAGGAGTACAAGTCAGCCCTGCAAAGGGCTGTAGCACTGGATGTGCATGAAGCTTACTCACCTTGTAGAATACGAAGTTCTTTCAAGGTTGGCTAAATGAAGCTTTCTCTCCTTCTCTGGGCAGATGGTACTGAAGAAGTAGTAGGCCTTTTAAGATTGGCTAATGAAGCTTTGTAGAGTACCAAACATTTTTTCATTTGTATGTATTGTATGATTTTTGAGCGATTCAAAAGGGCTAGTTGCTTCAACTGTATCAACAGATTTAGTTGTAAAGAATTGCTTCAAGTGTGAGTCGTTAATGGATGGTGTTTAGTTGTAAATTATGTAATGAATGTGTTAGAAACAAAGTGGACAATGTGTTGTCTTGTTTGGAATGAAAAGTTTCCGTTGAGATATGTCATATGCCTTTGAATGACTATTCTTGAGTTTAGTTGAGTAATTTACTGCATTCCAAAAACTCGAGTAGTGCTACTACTCTTTATAGAACAGAATTTTCTGGAAGAGGAGAGCTATCTGCTAGGCAAATGCATTACTTGCTTGGGACACAAAAAAATAAGTAGTATTTCTCGCCAAAAATTCATTAGGACACGACACGACACGGATATGGATTACTTGCCAAAAATTCCTTATCATACAGATTACTTGTCGAGAATCTCAGTCCAAAAAATCAAATTGTGATCAACTCAAATTTTGCAACAACAAATCAAGAGGGAAACAGAAAGGCAATAAATTTCGATACAAATTAGCCATACATTCCATTCTTTTATAAAGAATCACACCAAGAAAATGGCCAAGGGTATAACCTTGAGAGCAAGCCAAAGGAAACAATGGAACAAAGAAAAAAGAAGCCGAAATTGGCCAACCTATACTATGTTCACCATCTTACAACAAAGCAAAAAAAAAAAACATTCCAAACTTAATTACAAACAATACAACACATTGTCCACTTTATTTGTAACACATTCATTACATAATTTCTGCAGCCAGCTTGAAGGATTCTCCAACACACCGTAATCTGAGTAAGCAGAATAAGCTCTCTCAAAATTTGGAAGATGAGCGCCAACATATGTCAACATCCACCTAAGATATATACATCCTACCAAATTCACCAAAATATACCTACATCAATAAAATATCTGTGGCAGAACAGGAAATTCACAAATCAGAGTAAATAAAAGAACTAACTAACTAAGCAAGTCAACTTCAACACAGGAAACAATATAACCACGCATAGAACACTTATGCCATCAATTTTGCCAATGGCAATGGTTCATGTCCAACTATAGTTTTAGGCAACTATGCACGCAAGGGTTTTCTGCCCATTTCAAAATCTTCTGAGATACATTAATGATGCATCACAGACGATTACCATATTTATACCACTTGTAGAAACTTTCAAATTACAAGATAAACCTTATCACTAAAACAACACGGGATTCATTGCTGACAACGCTACTATGCGGTATTGTGTACTACCAGAGAGGTTGTATAGTTCAAGGCACCAAAAAATGGGCACAACAAGGATACTACAAAATACTAGAGGTACCTTACAAGGATACTACAAAATACTGTGGATTGAAACTAGTGAAACTCACTGCTAGGCATACTGCTCCCAATCCGAAAACAGCCAGAGTTGAGCTCCTTAGTATTTTGGCAACATTCACAGTGGCACCAAAGCCTATCAAAACAAATGGCCCCATCAAGACTCTTATTTTTCAACAAATCAACATAATATCGGCCAAACATTTTGATTTTGTTTCTAATTAACATCCATAAACTTGCACAACAACATAACAAAAAGCCTTAATCGAGAAACAGAACAAAAGGCCCTAATTTTACCCTAACGGAACAAAAATCTTCGTTGTGGATGTGGTTTCTTTCACCCTAATCAAGCAAAAGAAAAAATCCCTAATTTCGAGTAACAGAACAAAAGTGATCGAACAAAAAAAAGAGCCCTAATCTGGTTCAAAAAAAAAAAAACCTAATAATCGAGAGAGTTAGAGACCTTGGTGGTGTGGTTCTTTCTTCTTCTACGGGATCGAACGGCTAATCTTCGTCGTCTATCGATTTCGTTCTTTGTTCTACTATGTTCAAACATAACGGTTAGGGTATTTGGTTTTCATACGGAACGAGAGAGAGGAAGAGAACGAGAGAGAGGGAAAGAGAACGAGAGAGAGACCTTGTGTCACACCCTCGATTTTAGACATACATATATAAATCTTTTCAATAAAGTATTCACGCATAAATTAGATAATACCCAAAATGAAATTTCACACCTGCTTAATTACATCAAGGTCCTCAAGTTAAAGAAATTACAACCTTGGCACTACGGCCCAAGCTTACTTAAGTGCAAAGTATTAGGAATATTACATTCTTTTGTCAAAAGATCAAACTAAATAAATCAATTACAATACCATCTCTATTCAAAGATAGACTAATACAAAGATGGATGAGTAACTAAGTCATATTAGTCTTCCAAAAATCTTCGTTTCCAAATACACCAAGTCCTGCAACCTACTGCCCTGCGTTCGAACCTGAAAAGAAGGATTTTGTTGAGCTATACAAGCCCAGTAGGAAATTCTCTACAAAGTCTATGTGTAATTAGATGATGAGCGTGAATACAACAAGCCAAATTATATGCCAAATCCAAACGGATATACGTTAACACCCTGTACGAGTACCATAACATTCTCATACACATATGCACATACGCATAGACGTACATCTCTTCCGACGAACCTCCACCCTTTACGAAATTGTGTTCCCACTCTTTGCGACACAATATACTCCACCCCTCGCGTAATTGTGTTTCCACACCTTGCGACACAATATACTCACACCTTGCGACACAATATACTCCACCCCTCGCGTAATTGTGTTTCCACACCCTGCGACACAATATACTCCACAATCACTTCACATCTACGACCACTATAACATCACAATCAACACCAATACCATAAACTCATCCCACATAAGACCAAACATTACTAACTACATCATATTTAACTCATGAACCATAGCACTCAAGTTCACAATACTACTTTCAAAGAATACGCAATTCTTGAGTCATAAAACATTCCATTTAACCATTTATAGCAAATAAACACCTAAATCACGCATAATCATCGCGAAACATGTAGAAGAAGAGAGAAATCCCTACCAAAATGGGTTTTGAGCAAAACCCTAGGTCTACAAGAACAATAAGCTCGAATCCTCCAAAGACAAGCTTCACCCAAGCTTGAATACAAGATCTAGAGCAAATAAAGCCCAAAAACATGAATAACAAGCAAAGAACAACAAATAATCGAGGAGCGAGAGAGAGAGAGAGAGAGAGAGAGAGAGAGAGAGAGAAACGTGTATAAGCATCAAAGAGTGAGAACAAGAGCATATAACTCACCATTGGTTCACCAAATGTAAGAATCTTGTAATTTTGAAGAAGAAAACCCTTGGATCTTGGAGATTTGAGGTTGAAATCAAGAGTTTTGGATGAGATTGGAGTTGGGTAGGTGAGAGGAGGTGTTTCCAGGTGTGTTTCGTGGGTTTTGGAGTGAGAAATGACTAAAGAGGGGTATTTATAGAAGTCCAAAAAGCGTGCTGAAAATTACAGAAAAAAGCACCGGGTACCGGTACTGGAGCCTTCAAAATGACAATTTGTTCAAGTTCTGGACAACGGGTACCGGTACTGGGCAGCAGCCAGTACCAGTACTGGCTAGGTAGAAAAGTGAAAATTTTCAACGGACTCCGGAACAAACCTAACTTGATACCAACACCTCCAAACAAGATTACAACATCAAAACTTACATTTTACTATTCTCCGAGAGTCCGATACACAACCGAATACGTATGTCCATACACCCCCACAAACAAACTCACGACTTTAATAATGATACGATCCTTTCACACATTAAGCGAATTTCAAAATTATAGTAAATTTGCGAATCTCTACACCTTGGGTTTGATGTCCTTCAACATCTTTCGTCTCCGGTTGATCTTCTTCGTTGTTCTTCGTGGAAATCGCCTCTCTCTTCTCTCTCTTCTCTTCTCTCTCTCTCTCTCTCTCTCTCTCTCTCTCAGCGTGGTTTGAAAAGAAAGTGGAAGGGGATCCATTTGTGTATGTTTGACCCGTGAGAACAAAATTACCCGACCCAACCTTTCCTGGGATCCGCATGTTGCCTTTTTAATCCGTGGCCATTGGATTAAATCCAACGGCTGGGAGCCGAGTCCCGCACCAAAGAGGCTGTCCAGGATCCCTCCAGGGATCAGGAGTGTGTGTGTGTGTGTATTTATATATATATATATTTATTTATTTATTTATTTTCATGCAATTATCATTGATAACAAATTTTCTTTTTTTTTTAACAGAAAAAAATATAAAATAAAATTTCAACCAAATTGTACAATAGTAATTATAACAATATACTGAGGTAAGTAGATACAAAGGTTTCTACCCGCGATCATTTTAACGATAATAACAGTATTCAACATTTAAATTCTAAAATCAATATAGTATTAATTTTATCATGCGATATCCTAAAAATTTTAATGTCAATATTCAAACATATAGCACATTAACATTATACTTAGGTGAGTAGGTACAAGGTTTCTACCGTTCTTCTTGGTGGTAGCGGGTTACGGATTCGTCTTGTCGAAACAAAGTGACGTCGCCTTGGTTGGAATTTGATAAAAAGAAAAATAATTTTCTTTTAACTACGAACCCGAACAACTTCTAGATTTTGGAATTGAAAGATCGAATTGTGATTTTGAGTGCTGGTGAAAATGTGATAATGTGGTGGTGGGCTTGAACTCAATTCTTTTTCTCCTTTCCCTTTCTTACAGCCGAACTTACTCTCTCTCTCTTTCTTTCTCTCAAGACATGAACAATGGGACAAGATATATGGGATGAAGATGTGGTGTGATGAAATGGTTGGTGGTGTTGGCATTTATAGGCAACCATCTCTCTCTCTCTCTCTCTCTCTCTCTCTCTCTCTCTCTCTCTCTCTCATATTTAAACTCTCCCAATTTAGGGGATTTGGGGTACACACAATCTTTAGGGTTGCATGGCTATTACGTTAGAGTTTTTTTTTTTTTTTTTATGGTTTTAGTAGTGTTATTATGTACCTGAATCTTGAGGTACAAGATTTTATGGGCCAAAATCCCATCACCTCTCCCATCTCTCCTCTCTTGGCTCTCTCTCTCTCTCTCTCTCTCTCTCTCTCTCTCAGATTTAATTCCCCAAATCAAATCTAGGGATTTTCTGTACAACAAGTCTTAGGCAAATCTTTAGGGTTTGTACAAGGGAGATATGCAAGGTAACATGAGGAAATTTCCCTCCTACTTCTCCCTCTCATTCTCGGCACAACACACGCACATGCACCTAGGTTTTTCTTGATCCCCAATCCATGGTATTTTATGTACTAAGAATCCATGGGAAAATCTATTGGTTTTTAAAGTTAATTAAACTCTTAGGGTTTTGATGGTGGGTAATATAAGTGTATCAACGGGTACAAGATTTTGTACACAATATCTATCACTTCACCTCTCTTTAGCTACTCTTGGATTTTAGGGTGGGTGATGGGTGGATGGAATTAGTGTGGATATGGTGGAGAATACATGTTAGAGTTTTGTACTAGCATATCTAGAAGTACAAGATTTCTAGATATGATTTTATGGGAAAATCTCTAAGAAGAATCTATTTCTCAATCTCTTGTATCAATCATGGGGTTTTATGGCTAAGATTGTATGTGTGTGTAGGCTTTTCTTGCTTGCCAAGTCTATATATGTATGTATTGTATGCATATATATTTTTAAGGGTTAGGATTTCCTAGGTTGGCTAATCTAGGTTTAGTTTTGTATTTAACAAAACAATTGAATCAATAAAAAATAACAATTCAATAAAATGTTAAATTTTATTCTAAAAAAAATTGGCACGAATTTCGGGTCGTTACAAATTCACTATCTAAAAATTGCAAATTGTAATCGACTCACAAGTTGGCTATGAGTTTCCAGTAAGGATCGGGAGCATGACTGTTTTTGAAGAAAGAGAGGATCGTATCAATCTTTTTTTATTTTTTTTGTTTCTTGAAACTAGTATGGCTTACTGATATCGAGTTGAGGCAATTTTTTGCAAGAACTCATAAACAAAATTTTAAGAATGATAAGTTGTTTGAATCATCTTTTTGGAACCTGAAATGGGCCCACAAAAAATTAATAAAATCAATAATCAGATTGAGCGATGCCAAATAGACCTTAGCAAAAATAAATGAGTGAGCCCCTCGATCAAACCCTTGAAACAGCGCCGTTTCATGGGTTGGCAGCGTCTATTTGGGACGACAGCATCCCAAGTCCGTTTTTCAGTGGGTGTCTCCTTATACTATTGAGTAGGGGTGTCAAATGGGCCAAATTGACACGGCACGACACATGCACTATACATTTAAATGTGGCACGACACGACACCCAAAACCTTGCTACAAAGAAATAAATAGAAAAAGCTAGGAAACGACAAGCCGGACTAGAGGGCGAAAAAATAAGGCACGGTTTTAGAAGGGCACGAGCACGGCACAACACGAGCACGGCTTTAGATGGACACGTCAAGTTTAAATGTGGTATGACACATGCATGGTTTTAGAAAGGCACGGCACAGACACAACACAGAAGTGGGCAGAGCACGGCACGGTCTTAGACGAACACGGTTCTACACGGGAACGAAAGGGCATGGCACACCAAATACTAATTTCAATACCAAAAAATATTGATTTCTTATTTTATACTGTAACATAATATTTTACATATATTTTACACTTTTCGAAGTTTTTTTTCTTTTCAATGAAACTCGATTGGAAATGTGCCGACATGGGCACGGTATCGCATGGCATGATAAATTAAATGGACCGGCACAACATGACACGATTACAAAATGACACAGCACGATAAAGTAAACAAACCGATACAGCACAGCACAAGACACGGTTGGCGTGAAACTAAACATGCCCGGCTGGTGTTTGACACCTCTACTTTTGAGGATCTAGCATTTTGGAGTTTTGGCCATTAACTCAAAAATAATGTGGTTGGTATGAGGCCCTTGACGAATATCAACGTATCTGACCAAGTAGGGGTCCCAGGTGGGTCTCTTGAACTTGTACCGAGTTGTTGGGTGGGTCCATCCTTAAACGAGGGATTCCACATGGACCTATTTATTGGGTCAAGAAAAGTTATAGGGTAATCTTATCATATAACAAATGATAAGGGAGTGAACTTGTAATTTCATTACAAATGGCAAGGAAATATCTGGAGGCTAGTCCTGTACGTCAAACTCCAGTGGCGTAGCCAGAAAACTATGTAAGTGGGGGCACCTATAAACACATTTCAACTACAAAATTTCATTTTAAGCAACGTTAAAACATTTGTGCTAAGAATTGAAGAACCTAACATAATTTTTTAATATAGTAAATTACATAGAATATAAAAACAATCGAACTACTTGAATTGTCTTAGCGGATCAAGTCTAAGAGCAATTCACTACACAATATTTAGCATTATTGCTCCCATTGTTAATAATTGCTAAAGTATAAAACATATAAACCATGGTTTAGGCATTTTTAAATTTTGGACATTATGCATTAGAGAGTTCCAAATAGTAAGTGGTGGCTATTATTCACATTAGACATCTCATTTCGCTGGTATAATGACAATATTCAAATATGTGGAAAAGAAATTGAAAATGAAATGATATTCGACTAGAGAAAATACAATTATGATATACAATTAACTAGAGAAAATACAAAATATACATTTTAAAATCTTAAATTTAAATAATAAAAAAAAGAAATTGAGTGGGGGCGCGTGCCCCCGCTCGTCCTATTCTCCCTCCGCCACTGTCAAACTCCATAAATTTTTTGTTGCAAATCGGATATCACGTGGTACTCGTGCAGCGCATCCGTGCCATCTAAGCCAACCAACGGTCTGGATCAAAACAGTCTTTTCATTTTCTTTTTCCTTTTTTTTTAAATATATGTTCGGTACCTATGTATTCGGACCATTGGTTGCATTTTTGAATAGCCTGAATGTGTTGCACGGGTCCACGTAAGCAATACCGTCGTTGCACCCAAAAAAGGGAAAATTTCACGTAGGCACCCGACCTTTCACACAAATCACACACAAACACCTGACCTTTCTTAAATTTCATATAAACACCTGAGCTTTTTAAAAACTCATCAATTCAACACCTGACCTTTATTAAATTTCATATAAACACCTGAACTTTATATAAACTCATCAATTCAACACCTACTGTCACCTTTCCGTCTAAAACCAAATGGAAAAAAAGTTAAGTGCTCCGATGTTTGTACTTGTTTGAAATAGTGCTAAGATCTTATTTTCCTGATCATTTTATCCTAAAGAATCATAATTAATTTTTGACACTAAAGCTCTCGTTAATCAGCCCTAAGAAAGTTGTATAATTAAATATCTCTTAAGGCTAACTACCGAGAGCCTTAGAATCAAAAATTAATTATGATTCTTTAAGATTAAATAAAATGATCAGAAAAATAAGATCTTCGCATTAATTTGAACGGATTGAAAATTGGAGCAACTAATTTTTCAACCATGTATAAATCGTTTATATATTAAAAAATATGGTTAAAAAATTATGTGCTCCAATTTTCAATCCGTTTAAACCGGTGCGAAGATATTATTTCTCTAATTATTTTATCCAAAAGAATCATAATTAATTTTTGACTTTAAAACTCTCGTTAGTCAGCCCTAAGAAAGTCGTATAATCAAATATCTCTTAGTACTAACTAACGAGAGCCTTATAATCAAAAATTAATTATGATTCTTTAGGATAAAATGATCAGAAAAATAAGATCTTCGCATTGGTTTAAACGGATTGAAAATTGGAGTAATTAATTTTTCAATCATGTATAAATCGTTTATATATTAAAAAATATGGTTACAAAAATTAAGTGCTTCAATTTTCAATCCGTTTAAATCTGTGCGAAGATCTTATTTCTCTGATCATTTTATCTTAAAGAATTATAATTAATTTTTGACTTTAAGGCTCTTATTAGTTTGCCCTAAGAGATATTTGATTCTACAACTTTCTTAGGACTAAATAACGAGAGCTTCAAAGTCAAAAATTAATTATGATTCTTTCAGATAAAATTATCAAAAAAATAAGATCTTCGCACTGGTTCAAACAAATAAAAAATTGGAGCACTTAACTTTTTTTCCGTTTGGTTTTAGACGAAGTGGTGACGACAGGTGTTGAATTGATGAGTTTTTAGAAAGTTTAGGTGTTTATATGAAATTTAATAAAGGTCAGGTGTTGAATTGATGAGTTTTTAGAAAGCTCAGGTGTTTATATGAAATTTAAGAAAGGTCAGGTGTTTGTGTGTGATTTGTGTGAAAGGTCGGGTGCCTACGTGAAATTTTCCCCCCAAAAAATTCCCGTCGAAAACATATACAGACTACAGAGAGCGGCGAGAGAGTTAGAACAAAAAGAGGGGGGTTTTGCTTCAACCTGCAAGCCAATATCCGTACGTCCGTTGCTACTCCGATTTTGATAAGATTTCGATATGTCTACTATTTGACGAGATCTACTTGTTGATCGGAGCTGATTGTCGAATTTCTCTCGGGATCTACGAGTTTGGGATATCCACTTGGTGAGACCTATGCTTGTAACTTGTGTTGATTTTGTTGAAATTCAGCTTAGGGTGATGTTTGTATACCTCTAGTTGCTTGCTAGGGAAGAACTCTTGTAACCCATTATCATTACAGTGGAAAATTTGGTAGTGATATTTGACTGCGCTGATTTTGTACAGTAACTTTTTAAAAAATATTCTATACAAATTGGACGGCTCTGATCATTTGTATGGGACTCCGAGGTGAGTCTCACACAACACAGTGTACAAATTGTATATCACAAATGGTCTACCCATGGAAGGACTCACTTTTCAGGAGAGCAAACTACCACCACAACTTTAAAATACAAGTCCGTGTATAACTACATCTGGAGTCGTTCGATGCACATGGGTACACATGCTAACGGTTCCAAACGGAGTTGTATCTGGAGTTGTGTTTTAAAAATATATTTGTTCGTTTTGAGTTTTGAGGGAATTTTTTATGAGTAATGAATGGAACGAGATAGATAGATAGATAAAATTTTTTAGAAACCGTACAAGTAGGTTCTAGGACACCAAACCGACAAAAGGTATTTTTGACCAATTTCGTAAGAAACACCGAAGATTCTTAAAGCACTGGTGCTATTAGTATGTCCCTTGATAATTATCATGTAGAGAAGTACCTAAGAAAAGCCTTGGGCAGAGAGGCATTGGCTGTCTTGTTGTCTATGCTCAAAACGAACAAACATATTTTAAAACATAATTTCGAATAAAACTGTGGTTCGAAACCGTTTAATGCATGTCTACTTATGTGTATCGAACGATTCCAGATGCAGTTATACTCAGACTTGTATGTTGAAATTGTGTTGATAGTATCGCACTTCTGAAAAGTGAGTCCTTCTATGGGTAGACCATTTGTGATATACAATTTGTACACTGTGTTATGTGAGATTCACCTTGGGGTCTCATACAAATGATCGGAGCCGCCCAATTTATTTAGAATATTTTTAAAAAAGTTATTGTACAAAATCAGCGTGGTCAAAGATCACTACCAAATTTCCACTGTACTTTATGATTTGATTTGACTCATAAATCTCAATTCATGGATGGCTATTGTTGATTGATATACGAACCCAGAACTATTTTCCTCCTGCTGCGTACTTTCTTGTTTAGGTACGTTTTCATGTGCTTAGTGGAGTTCAACCCGTTGGTGCATTTCTTATATTTTCATGCATATGAACAGATTTCGATTTCCGTAAATACTCATTCCCTTCCTCAAGTCACCTAGAATAGAATAAATTAGGATTAACGAATAAATAAAAATAAAAACCTAGTGGGGACCGAATTTAGGATTCGAAGGGTTTCTCTTAGAGAGGCCCTATTGCCACGGCTCATTGTTTTAATGCCACATCCTTTTCTTATCTTTTGACAACTTTGCCCCCCATAATACTCATTTATTGTTGAAAAAGGTAAATGTTTGGTTTTGTGCTTAGAGAAAAAAAAAATTGATGTAATAAATGGTAATGAGTAAAGAGAGATAAATAGAGAAATTTTGTTAAGAATCCTGCAAAGAGTAAAAAAAATTTGAAAACTTGTAAGTGGACTTGGTGAGTGTTCATGTGTGTGTAAAATTAAGTGTACGTGATTCTAGCATTATTACATCGCAATATGGCTTTGTAGCATCGTATGCAGTTGCTTCCTAAGTCGATCACATAGGACGCGTATGTGCGAGTGTGAGAGCGAGAATGAGAGCGCGAGCGTAAAAACGTCTTTTATGAACTCCCTAAACTAATAAATTTTGCAATAGCGCCATCGTTTGCAAATTATGAAGGATTATGCGACTAAGAATTTGTCTCGAATAACGTAAAAAAAAACAATATCCGCATGCATATTGCCTATTGGTGAGCATATCTCATCAAATCACACAAATGAAGAGCTGGGAATTTAGTTAGTGGCTGATGATGTTAAGCTTTCAGGATGTGCATATATGCCGGCACGTCTTGGTCATTATTAATTGATGAGAGAATAGAATTTATTCCAGATGAGCATCCTCTCGATCTCACCATATCACGTCAAGTGCCATGAATAATAATAGTAACACATGCATCTTCGTCCACGGAAATCAAACTTGCCACATCCCATTTGCAACGTTAGCTAGCATATAAACAATATCTTGCTAACTTCTTCAGTTTTATCCGGTCGAAGTTTTTTCCCGTTAATTATTGAGCATCTACTTCAACGGAAATCAAACTTGCCACATCTCATCATTTGCAACGCAGGCTAGCGTATAAACGATATCTTCAATTTTATCTTGTCGAAGTTTTTTCCATTAATTATTTAGCATTGCATTTGTTTATTTTGAATCCACGAAATGATGAATGATGTTTTTTCCTTTTGAATTAGTAATGGATTACATAGTATTCTTTTTTGGTTAAATAAATCTTTTTTTTATCGGCAAAAAAAATATTAATTCAAATTTAAAAAATTAAACGGATCATAAGCAAGACGGCATCACAATGGGACACAACATCCCAACAATATACGTTGGCACCCCGCAACCTAACACTCGTATACCGCTCAGGACCCAAATCGAAAATACTAACCAACTATTGCATGGTAGCATATTGCCAACCATAAACAAAAATGTTGCATCAAGAACCTATCCTTTCAAACATACAAACTACAGGACCAAAAATAATACACCAACCCATAGATGCAGCACTAGATGTCTTCTTCTTCTTTTTTAAATAGGCAAAAGTAACATTTTATTAAGAAACTTGATTAAGGGTACATCAAGCCGGGAGGGAGGGAAGGGTCATCTAACCCTTCAGTAGCAAAATGTCTTTGCCATATCACACAGTTGTGTAAAAGAGCATGTCATAAAGAATTGCAACGTTACGCTCAAATCGAATGACAGAGAAGGCCAAATTAAATGAAGCACACAAAACGAAATCAAGTTACCAACCCCTTGCACTACGAGAAACAAGACTCGATCGGGAGCAGAACGATGTACATAGTTTGAAATTTTTGATTATATTGAACACTGTCTCCACAGGTTCTAGGAGTGTACGACAAGGATGTGTGCATGGGAATAACTCGGGAATAATAAGCCATTAAAAAAACGCGTTACCAGTACGTGTGCATGGGAATAACGTACGTAAGTATATAATAATGCATGGGAATAACCTAAATATAATAAACGAAAAAAACCCTACGTGTGCATGGGAATAACCTACATAAAATAAACCAAAAAAAAAAAAAAAGTTTTTAGGAGTTGGCCTATAATTTAGGAGTTTGCTTTCTCTTAAGATTTTTCGTTCGAAAACTCTCAGGTGCTATCATCCTCTCAAGGACCATTGAAGGTTAGTTTGGTCATTAACTTTAGAGGTTCGAAATTAGACGAGGTGTCGTAAGCTGGCCCGTACACCTGATTATTAAAAAAAAAGGAGAAGTATAATAACCAATAATCAGAGAGTAAACCCTCTTGGCAAAGTTGGGTGCTTATTCGCGGGACCTCATTCCTTATTCTACTAATTGCTTACCACGTACAACTTGAACGGAAACCCATTACTAACAGCAACACAGACTTCGCTGCACCACCAGAAAACTTGTACTCCTTCAGTCCCAATTTGTCGGCCTCCTATAAAAAGTCATGCAAATTTTCAGTTCGAATATTTCCGAGCATTATTTTTCAAGTTTCTTTACACCAAATTAAAGTACTTCAAAAACTCTTAAATATGGTGCAAAGAAATTTGGAAATATGATGCGCAGAAGTATTTTATTTTTTTATCTCAAAATTGCGCGTCTTTTCATAAGGGTCCAACAAATTTGGGACGGAGGGACTGCAGTGGGCGGACACAGGATTCTTGATGTGGGGGGACCGAATCTCATGTATTCGTAAATTAAAAACAAAATATTATCCTCATGTAGCAATAATACAATTTTGAGGGGACCTTTCTTCATAATTTTTATATACAAAACCCAAAATATACTCAGGTAGAAATATTGTGATAATTGGGAGGTTCGCAGAGACACGGGCCCCGCTTGCACCCGCTGTGTCCGCCTCTAGGAGGGAGTATCAATTAACTTTTCAGAGTCATGGTTGAGAATTTTACACATCCATGCACCGTGCAAACTGCATTCAAAAATCAATTCCGTCCAAAGACCCAAAAAAAGAAAAAGAAAAAAAGGGTTTTTGTCTTTCCTTGCATATAAATAGCTCAGCCATGCCCCTTTTTGCATAGTTCTCAAAACCGAAGCTACAGAAAGTTGCAAATTTTTTCTCTCGTCTTCGTATTGCCCGAGCACAAAATGATAGGGTGGGAAGATGTGTACAATGTGGTGGTGGCCGTGACACCGCTCTACGTCGCGTTGACGCTGGGGTACGCGTCGGTCAAGTGGTGGAAGATATTCGCGCGCGAACAGTGCGACGCGATAAACCTGCTGGTTTGCTACTTCACCCTCCCTCTCTTTGCCTTTGAGTTCGTGGCCCACGTGGATCCGTTCCAGATGAACTACATGTTTATCGCGGGGGATGCGATCTCCAAAGTGGTTATAGTGGCTGTGCTTGTCTTGTGGGCCAAGTGCAGCAGCAAAGGGAGCTATTGCTGGTCCATAACAAGCTTCTCCTTGACTACTTTAACCAATTCTTTGGTTGTGGGGGTTCCGCTGATTAAGGCCATGTACGGCCAGGTGGGCGTCGACCTTGTCGTCCAGGCATCCGTGATCCAGGCGATCATCTGGTTGACGGTTCTACTGTTTGTTCTGGAGATCAGACGGAGTCAGACCGACTACTCAACGGAACACGAAACTGTTATGGGAGATTCGCGCGTCCTGTCCGTTGAACTTGGAAAAGATTTGGACGGGAACAGTATCGATGCTAATGCGGTAGCAGTGAGCGATACAAGGCGGCCAGCATTCTGGTGTTTGATGAAGATGGTTTGGCTTAAACTTGCTATGAATCCTAACTCTTATGCTTGCATTGTTGGACTCACTTGGGCTTTCTTGTCCAAAAGGTAATTTTGTTTGTTAATTTGCAGCAAAATATATGTTCTTCCAAAGTGATTAAGCAGCAAATGGTCGTTTTTGTTTGGCCGTTTTTCTTTTAAGAGCAAAAAAGATTTTATTAATCTTTGAAAAAAAATTACAAAGATTAAAGAGATTCTAAGCATAAGGGATCACAACGGGGCAAAGAGTTAAAACCAAAAAAAGACAACCCCTCACACTGATGATCAGGTTCGTTGTGTTCGGCTAACTTATAATTAGTTGATTTTGTTTTCTTTTTGTGGGTGCTTTTAGGTGGCATCTTGAAATGCCTCCTATCATAGAAGGATCTGTGCAGATCATCTCTAAAGCTGGAACTGGAACTGCCATGTTTAGCATGGGTATGCATATCTATCATACTTGTTAATGTGAAATATACTTTCATGTTGTCCTGTTTTCAGTTCATCTTAGCTCTGTATATGTTAATCCTGAGAGACGATATTAGAGCTAGCATACACGGGCTTTGCAGAAACGTTATATTCAACCTAAAAGCTTAAGCTATAAGGTGGAGAGATCCCGACTTTATGTTAAGTGATCGCTTGTTTCATTTTCAAACAACGTGTGACTATATTCCTTAATAGGGCATATGTTGTCTTTATGTCTCACTATCCAATCAACCCATCATTCACATGCATACAAATATGGCCCACTCCTAGAGGAAAAAGTTAGTCCACTGCGAGCAGAGGCTAACACAAGGGGTGTCTAGGCTCCTACACAACTCCAAATATTCCCATATCCTATAGTAATTTTCAGGTTAATTTTTAGTAAAAAAATTTCTACTCCATGGAATTGGCCCTGCAAGTCCATTGAATCAAAAAATAATCTTAAAAAAGTTGTATGTGTGGGAAAAATTCCTAGAATTTTGAGATATTAAACATTTTTGGATCGCGCGTATACACTTGTGTGGAGGCTATGCACATATACACAATTCCATCTCTTCCTTCGACCTCGCAAGTAGCAAAACATATATGTTTATAAAATATTTTTAAAATCATCACTATGAAACTATTGTGGATTGGGCTCGTGCGAGGTGCAAATCCTGCGTCCACCGGCCTCCAGCTGCGATTCCCGTCTTAAGTTTTTGGACGCGCGAGATGGGCACGCGTTTTGCTAATTGATCAATCTTCTTTCTTGTTATAAATTTTCGCATGGTTAATTTCTAAGTGAATGCTTTTGTTTGTTGTGCATATAGGAATGTTTATGGCGTCGCAGGAGAAAGTAATAGCGTGCGGGATGAGTTTAACAGCATTTGGGATGGTGTTGAAGTTCATAGCTGGACCAGCAGCCATGGCCATCGGTGCCATTGCCGTAGGTCTGCATGGCGACGTTCTACGTGTTGCTATCATTCAGGTACATATAAATTAAGGATTGGATGCTGGTTTTGAAAACGCTCCACTGGCGCTCCCACAAAAGTGGAGCGCTTTCAAAACCAATTTCTTTCATTTTACTAGCAATTATAATTTTCTTCTTATCATCATATATATCATGCATGCCCCCCTAGTGTTTGTATATGTTAATTAATTGCTCGCTTACATGAGATATACACTTGACGGCCTCTACTATGAGTCTGGAACTAAGAGCTATTGTAGTATCAAATCTTAATTACAGTGGACCATACTAATTTTTTCAAGCTTGTGAGAGGCTATTTTCGCACCTTATAAAAAGACAGTATGATCCACTTTTAGGAGTTGATGGTGTCAGACAAATTCCGTCGAAATTCCTAGCCACTACATCACTACAAGAGTGTACGTAGTTTGCTATGAGACACGGAATATATTATATTGTAATTTTCCAAACATGAGGGTTAATTTTGTAATTTGTAGAAACCTCTGGGTGGTGGTTTTTGTAATTTACCCTTTTTACTTCTTTAAATATTCCTCCTTCAAAATTTCACGATTCAAACACATATATTCTCAGAATATCAAAAAAAAAAACACATATTCTCATAAAATAAGAATTTTGTTTCATGCGGCATTGGGTTTAGAAACATGGACAAAAATATTAAGGTCCCGTTCCGCTAAGGGAAATAAATACTTATTTTTTGAATTAAAGGTGATGTATTGTAACTTGTGAGAAAATGACTTATCTTGCAAAGTGAAAAATAAATACTTAAAAAATAAAAACCTTAACCGAACGAAGCCTAATAATAGTTAAAGTACTTGCTTAATATCTCTCTCTATAGTCTATACTCACTTGAAGTTTCATTCTTCTTTTTTCTTCTAATATCATTCAAAAAAAAATTGTTGCAGGCAGCGCTACCACAATCCATCACCTCTTTCATATACGCCAAAGAATATGGATTGCACGCTGATGTGCTTAGCACTGCGTAAGTTATCCAAGAACTACTATTAATGTTACGAAACGATCTTTTTCAAAATTATAAATCGCGATGAAATTCAATAGAACGTACATGCTTTTCAATGGTTATATATACATATATATATATATATAAACTCTAAAAACTAATTCTTTATATTCATTTTTTTGGCAGGGTAATATTTGGCATGATGGTCTCTCTTCCAGTGTTGATAGCATATTATGCAATTTTAGAGTTTGCACATTGATCCTATATACTTCCTCCATCGCAAATTGCTGCTCCTTTTTTCTTTTTGTGGATGTCTCAAAATGAATGTCCATTATGAAAAGTCAACATAAAAATAGTATTATAAGAGGGATCATCTTTTTTTTGAACTGTTATAAGAGGGATCATCTTGGTACCCATAATTGATACTGCCCACTCTCTGCTAGTTCTGGAATGTATTTTTATAGTAACCTTCTCATTATTCATATTGATTACTAGTTTTGTTGCCAACTTTTGAGTTCAGAACCATGTGACAAACCGAGAAAAACTTATTTACAGAGGAACCGTGAATAAGTTTTACAGCACTCAATCTCGGCCGTCCAAAAATATTTTGGGCGATCCGGCTTAAAAACAATCTATTAACGGTAATAGATTGCTCGGATCGTCCAATATACTTTTGGACGGCTAAGTTTCTCGTGACAACCCTGTACGGATCCTTGATGGTATTCTTGTCAAGAACGAGGTACCATATTCAAGGAATTGAACGAAAATAAAAATCAGCTGGGTAAAGATTAGCTTTTTATAGGGCATATGACAATGTGAATTTAGAACAAAGAGTGCACTAGAAAACACCAACACCCCACATGAACGGATCGAACTTAAGTCCACCTTGCGATCTTCTACCGTATTACTACTTCTAATGCTTGATTGCAAACAAAGAGTGGACTGAAAAAAGCGATCAGCCTTCTCTCTCTATTTATCTGAATCCAAAATTATGTATATAGTGTCTACAAGTTGTTCTGACTTATTTCTAGAGAATGTAAATGGCGTATATATAGGCCGTGGTAGGAACCATCATGAGTTAAATATTTTTTTCTTTAATCGGCAAAAGTAATATTTTATTAGGGAAATGGGAAAAGGGATTTTCAACAAGGTTAGAAAGTACACATGGGACAAAGCCCACTCACACCTAGGGTTTGGCAAAACCCAATACACTTGATGGCCTAAAAGTCCAGATAATACAAATAAAGCCTGTAAACTCTGATGGCCAAAAGCCCAGATACTATAATTAAGCACACAAAAAAAAAAAAAAAAACCTAACCCACCAAAGTGCCTAAGAAACCCAAAACACAAACCCTAAATTTTTGAGAGTCTTCCACCGCAACCGCCCACCGCTGCCTCACCAAACTGACAACCACCAACACACACCAAATAACCACCTCCACAAACCACCACGCCAGCAAAAAGCCACCCCAACGGAGAGACCCCAACAGTGCACACAACAAACCAATATGCCGCCAGCTCAACCCAAATCGATAGGCAAATACTGAGGTGCCCAGCAGCGACCTCAACATGATCATGAATCACTATTCTTTAGTGTGAATTATACACTTCTATTCTAATCTCAAAATTACATTTCGAACTCCACATTATTTAATACTTACGTATTTTCCTGCATTAAATTACAATTACGCCATCAATCAAATAAACTGCTTGCATTATTATTCAAACGACATCTTGATAGTTCCTTAAGCTATTCCGCTTAGCTCATTACATACGCAGGATACTTGACTATAGAGTTTGACATAATCCAAACTTACAAGCATCCTTAAGATCAAAGTGGCCAACACTAAATGCATGAATGATCCCAAAAAAAAAAAAACCACTAAATGCATGTCTATTACTATGTTTTATGATTTCCAGATGAATGGTATGTGTACTCATAATAACAATGGGATGATAATTGTGTCTTATAATCAGTGTAAAAATAATTATCCCAACGCAGTCCCTTTCAATACATATGAAGTGGACCAGCACAATGACTCGGATTAATACGCCTTTGCGTAGTCAACACAAACCAAGATTGTCATGTAGTCCTACCGATAGTGTGTCTGGGTCCAACTAAGCTAAGACTGAAAGAATCATATATTTTGCAATAACCAAGGATATGATATTTTGTATGTCAGTCGAACTCTATACCCTGGATCATGTCGTGTACTGTGTAGAACATGGTAAGCATGTTAGGATCTTAGTGATACTATTGGCTTGTGATAACCCAAACATTCTTTGCTTGCAATCTCATAAAAGCTAGATCCTGCGGATACAACCGACTTCTCCCAAGTCCTTATCCGTCACACCTTATGTATGCATGACCCATCCAGACATAGCTGGATCAAAGCTAATATTCCAAGACAGAGATATTGCGCCAAGATTTTTTTCCCGAGCAGCTTGATTCCTTGGCGCAGACTTGCCGTTAAAAAATTTTAGCTGGGTGCAATGAAATTTTAAGGTAAATAAAATACAGCGAAACAACCTTGTTTTTTGCCTAACTACTTGATTTTTCGTACCAGGTTTTCATTATTACTAACCCATGATCCACTGGCTTAGGTTAAACATGGTACACCAAAACCACTTTGGTGGATTAAAAGTTGATCCACTTTGGTGAACCGTAAAAGCGTAAACCAAAACCATTTTGGTGGACCATAGAAAAAGGATCTGGCTTCTCCGCAGTTGACTGCAGAGAAGGGTGTACAGTCCAATTTGAACCATTCATATTGACAATTAATGGTTCAAATTTAGTAGAAGTATAGTATTCCCGATAAAAGATTCAAACAAATTTGGACCTTTGGATTGCAGACAAGCCACATCCTAGAAAAATACAATGCGAAGAGTTGCGAATATTGGTAGATGTGGAGAGATGTGGACTCAATGAGTGCATGTCGCCATCTGGGATTCCCAGAAGGGACTAGTATTTGTTGAATAAAGGTAGTAGTTTGAATGCAGCTTTTCATGATTGGCAGCCTTTGGAAGGGAATAAGATAAGAAAAATTTTATTTCCTGTTTATTAGGTCATCTGTCACTTTACAGCTGAAATCTTTGACTGAAAAATGACAAACATGGCTAGAGAGGTACAGCAATTTCTTCTGTACAACATTCCATGCTAGCAATAGAAACTAATATTTTAGTTGCTTGAATGTTGCAAAGCAAGGTTACTTAGGATTACCTCTCTGAGCAAGTTCTGGTTCCACTACAGAAAGGCCCCCAGAATTTCCATTTAATACCGGCATCTCCAATTCAGGTATTATTGGCGGCTTTATCCGACGCGTGACTCTCATATTCAGCCCTTCTGTTGTGTGTATTGTTGCCCCGGTAGTCATTTGAACCTGTCAGTCAGATTGATTCTTTCATTAGACTTCGTTAGGTTAAAAGTCAAGACATATAAAAGTCACAGATTAACCTGGCTCCACAATTTTATTGTTGCTTTAAGTTGTCCTAAAACATAGTTTTTCAATAATGTAAGTCCATGGCTCACTTAAACCATTGACTAGCATCACTTAATTATGTGCTTTCAACAAAATAAACAATTAAAGTAGATGTACTAACAGCCTCTTTGGCAACATAGGTGAGAAAGAAAAGAAAGGAGTGTGGTCTCCCTTATTTAGTGAGAAAAGAACAGAAAGGGATGTGATTTCTCACCATCTCATTTGGATGGACAAAATATAGGTGAGAAAAGAAGAGAAGGTGCCAGATGTACTTTTACCATCTCAGCCTGAAATTGCAGTTCCATTGCCATAACCTCACAGTACTCTCCGTCACTCAATTTCTCTCTCCAGCACCGAAGTATAGTTGCAAATCCCCCAAACCAAACCCTCATGGAGACAAAACAATTTGATCTATCATCAGCAAAAGCAGTCTTACTTGGAGCCCTAGCAAAAGCAATCTCTCTCTCTCTAGGTTGCAGGGTGATGGTGGTTTGAGGACAGAAGTGGTGGTGCAGCAGCAGCGAGGGGAGCAGCGTCCGGGGTAAGATTGGAAACATCTCTCTTTCTCACAGAATCTCGCCAATATTGGTGAGAAACGAAATAGGGGTTTGAAGGGGTTCTGCTCTCTCACCCTCTCCCACGGTTTCTCACCTTCTTGTCCAGCCAAATGTGCAAGAGAGAGCTCTCACCCTCAAGTTTCTTTTCTTTTTTCTCGAAGTCGCTCCTTCAAAACGAGCTGTAGGTCAAGTTGAGAAAGTCCTAAAAGGATAAAGCCTTTAATCTTTTTATCCAACTCTCAACCTCCTTATACCATGTTCTCAAGAAGGATCTAAAACACTGATTTGGTTAGTAAGGTGCTAATGAACTGTCACCAAAATACCGATAGGAAACAGTTGACTTACACGAGGAGCCCCAAGAGCCACTTCAAAATTAAATCGTCGAACTAGCATGGCCACTGCTACTATAATCTGCAGATCAGCATTATATTAGTGTGCAAGTTCAAGAAGAATAACACATATGTACATTTTGCACAAACCATGGCAGTGACATTACCTTCTTAAGAGTAGTTCCATAGTAAGCTATAACAAATTACCTCAAATGACGCAAACATGTCGCCAACACATTTTCGCGGTCCTCCACCAAAGGGCAAATAACTGAAACAGTATATCACAGGAAGAAATTACGATCTGGAACCGTGAGGTAGCATAATCGAAATAGATCATTGACATTTTTACAAACACAAATATTTGGAAGGCAGAAATTGTTACAGTAGGTCGAAGCAAGGAACACAGTGCATAAGCCCTCGGACAAGTGATGTAAGCGTGAAGAATACAGGGTGACGCAGGTGGTGGTCACCTTTTTTGGCTGCGCAATATCTTGCTGGCAATCAATTGAGCGTTGAATATCGCTTGGTTTAGGCAGGGAACTTTTTCTGCTAGCTTCCTTGCATAAAAGGATGAAGTGGGAAAATACATGCCTCCTGAAGCTCGAACTCTTAGAGAAACTAGATGGGATTAGAACAGCAATTCTGCTGTAACCCATTAGCTGCGCCTCCGGCCTTGACATACCAAGATCAATCTTGATGGGAAGGTAATTTTGAATCTCTTAATCTATCCACTAGGAATATGTCTTTCGGTCGGAGAAAAAGTACTCTTTACTTTTTGAAAAGGACAAGAAAAATTAGCTTCCTTGTTCACTTTTTAATACACCTTGCTACTGTAACCACCCGCACCAGCTCAGATGCACCACATAGCTTGTGTGAGTTCCCTTATATATCCATCGACACTTTGGTAGCCCACCGATGTGGGCTGACCTTTTCCTTTAGGGGTATTACAAACTACACTCCAAAATACCAGAAATTCCAAAGTCTTGAATCCTCAAGAATCTATATTTTGTTCAGTTTGTTCCTGTGGAAGAGAGTAAAACAGTTGGTTTGCCGAAGCAGTTCCTATGGTGGTGGCACCGTACAACCACTATTGTATCCCAAGAGCCAGACGCTGGCCGATTCTCTTCCACCGGTGAGGCAGCAAATCTGTTTCTACACCGTGTGATACACGGGGCCTGTGTTTGATTTTTCTGATTCTGTTTTCTAAAGTTTCTATAATTGTGTTTCGTTGTTGATTTCGAGATATAGTCTCTTAGCTACTGATTGATAACTTTTATCTCTGAAACTAGTCTTTGAAGCCATTAGGCATCTACCCGTCGTTGATGGGAACGAATAAGGCAGGCAGGTAGAAGCATTGGATGTTTGTAGTCATTCGGACCTTTTGTGCTGAAATAACGTACTCAATGCCTTGCACGATACACTTCACAACATGTATAGTGGCAGGAAGATGGCCAGGGAACTGTGAGTGTCCTTCAAGATGGTGGTCTCAAAGACGTTATTAGTCAAGTCTAAGAGCTCCAAGTGATCTTGCAGGATATCTATGCGTAATGAGTGAAACCTTCCAGGTGGCTGCCATAATTGGGAAGTTACCCCTTGATTGGAAGAACTTCAAGAACTATCTGAAACATAAGCGCAAGAAGACAAAGATTGAGGATCTCATCATCAGGCTACATATCGAGGAGGATAACAATGGCACTGAAAGGAAAGTGAGGAATCCCTACGTGGCCAAGGCTAATGTGATAGAGCATGGAAGAAGAGGCAGTTTGAAAAGCAGTCAGGTAAGTAGTCTCGCAAATGGTTCAAGTTGGGATCACTAGGAGGCATTGCCAAGAAACAAAAATTTCAGTTTCAAGGCAAGCGCTTCAACTGTGACAAGACTCGACACCAGGAACATGACAAGCTGCAGAGGAAGCCCTATAAACAACCTTAAGCAAATATGACAGAGCTGGAGGTTCTCTCCAAAGATATCTCCGTTATTAGCCTCTCTGCAGTGGTCTCCAAAGTGAATTTGGTGTGTTCTAACCCACAGGAGTGGCATGGGTGGACATTGGAGCTATTCGCCACATACGCTAAGACAAGAAGATGTTCACTTCCTTCGAGCTGATTACAGACAACTACAAGTTGTTCATGGGCAACTTGGCAACATCCAATGTTGAGGGGTCAAGGTAAGGTGGCCCTGAAGATGACCTCGGGAAAAGGGCTCACATTGAACAATGTCTTGTTTGTTCCAGGCATTCGTAAGAACATGGTGTCCAGGTGGCTTCCACATGCTTTTCGAGGCAAACAAAGTGGTTGTCATTTTTTCAGTTCTTCTATTCTTTGTTTTTTTACGTTGTGTTGTGTCTGCACACATGATTGTTTACAAATGTTTAACTACTTGTTTTCTACTAAAACTCGCCTGAAAGAAGTCTGCAATATAATTGTAACACCTAGTTAACCAGCTCGAACAAAAAATGAGATGTTACTATCAACTAGTAGCTATATTACAAAGGAATGCTACTAACCTGGTGAATTACGTTTTGGTACGAAGGTTCCGAAACATGGTAGACTTCCATTCCAAAATGATAAATCTAGCAATCCAAAGCAATCCCCAAAGTCTTGCCAAAAAATTTAGCTTACTAATAGAAAACCTAGAGAGACTGGAATTTGCTGAAAGGAAATGTAGAAACTCGGTCTCTATGTTCCAAGAAATGTGTTTTGCATAAATAATTTGGAAAATAATACTCCTACTTAGTTTTACTAGATGTTTATCCCTTGGAAGGCCAAGTTTTTATTTTGTTATCTATACAAGCCCACCCCTAGCGTTCCACAATTTAGACATGTGGCGCACCGCATTTCCATTCCCTTACCAGTATGATCTGTGTTTCAGACTTTCAGGTAACAGAGACTAGGAGTTCAAAAACTGCAACTAGAAGAATAATTATGTACCTGAAATTTTGGTTCGTCTCATTTGGATTAGGGCCATCTAGTGGCCATCTCTCAGGATTGAATTTATCAGCATCTTCCCAGTGCTTTGGACAACGATGCAAGTTCCAAACAGATATAAAAATATCTTCACCTCTGTCAAGAAGAGATTACTTCAACATTTAACAAGAAACTTACCTACTCATAATACTAGAGCACAGAGAAGTTCTCACACAAAAGAAATATTTGGCAACTGCATTCGAACAACAGATT
>WJXA01000223.1:0-42461 GCA_014282245.1 Rhododendron simsii | reverse complement strand
TGAATTCTCATTGTAAACCGAGCAAACAATTTAGGACAGATATATGATATCCAAAATGTGATACTCAAACTTCACCTTGACTTTATATATTGGGAATTATATATCGAATCCCCGACTAGTATCAGGGCAAATTCGTGTAGATTATGCTATATACACTACATATTTACATTACATGTTACACTACATTTTATATGGGACCCATTTGGAGTCTCATAAAAATTCATAAAAATATTCATCAATTCTAAAATATTGTTTTATGGGGTCTTGTAAACAATCAACTCCAATGGATATCGGTAAGTATTACTTCTTGATTCATAGGGATGAATAAAACAACATTTTAAAATTTGTCAGTATTTTTTTGGATTTTTCTGAGATCCAAAATAGGCTCCACATAAGATGTGTAATTATGTAGTGTAAAAAGGTAGTGTACCTATCTTTAAGCTCTGTTCCTGAAAAAATAAGTACTTATTTTTTAAGAATACAATTTCAAGCTCAAAAATCATGTGTTTACGTAAATAATTTTTCTATCAATATGGATCTTGTTTGATAGATCTCATTGAGATTTTTAATACAGTGCAAAAAAAATAAAAAATTATTTTTCAATTTATATTATTTTTGAGTTTGAAAATATGAAATAAATATTTATTTTTTAAAAAAATGTTCTGAAATGCTTTGTTTGGATTTGAATTAAAAGTTTTATTTGAAAAAAAAGTAGGATTAATGAGTGGAGAGATATAGAGAAAAAAAATGTTAAAAGTAAGAGAATTTAGGAGGAATTTAAAGAGAATTTTTTTAAAAAATTCTTTTTAATTTTTAAAGAGAACAAGGCATTAGTGTTTTCAAATATCTATTCGGATAAGAGTAGCATTTCCGCGTCATAGACCAACTACTTTTAATAATAGGAGTGGCATTTTCTTTCCTGGCCCCACTTTTTGTATTTTTCAACAGCGAATAGTGTCTATAATAAAATTTTAAAGTGGAATGGGTAACAGGGTAAGGACCACCTACTAATAGCATTTTCATTCGGGGCCCCACTTTTTGTTTTCTCAAAGGTGAATAATTCCCATAAAATTCATTTTGTTAAGGTTTTTATTTTGTTAAGTATTTATTTTTTATTCTATGAAATTGGTCATTCTCTTATAATATATTATTTTTAATTCAAAAAATTTATGTTTATTTTTTTAATTAGTGCAACACACCCTAAGTCATGTGTGCACATCTAGATGCGGGAGCGCGAGCGTGAAAGCGTCTCCCAAAAAAATTTCAAACAACTAAATTCGTGAATGTAAAGCTTAAGAGCGCGAGCACATAACGAGAATTAAGTGCAGGAAATACAGCTGATGGTGAAATGGTTGACTGAGGCCCCGTTCCGAAAACCAAATAAGAACTTATTTGTTGTTGAATAAGAATGTTTGTTCCCCAAAAAATAAGGAGGAGGTGCTTATTTTTCAGAATTTATATAGGTACCAATGGGCGCCGGAGAGGGAAATCGTACCGGCGGCCGCGCCGGGCCGTCTCCGGCCACCGGACGGCCGATCCGAGCCGTCCAAAAATTCTATAAAAAAAAAAAATTCGAGGGGGCCTGCGCGGGAATCAAAGACATCCGAGGTGTGTAGAATGCTTGATCCGAGCACCCCTTTTCCGTGTATATATGATTCATAGGCTTTATAAATAAGAGGAAATGGGCTCCAATTTTCACTACAAAAATAGAGCTGAAGATGCTAGTTTTATCCCGAAAGCATCTGGAGTCCATTTTGGTGACTTCGTTCACGCTCGCAGCGTTCCTCTTCGCGCTTCCTCGTGAGTACAAGGAAGACAAAGGAGGAGGAGGAACAAGTTCCCCTGTTCCAACCGTTGTATTCAACACCCTCCCTCCCTCTACCTTCCACGTCTTCGTACTTTCTCTCATCTTTGCCCTGGCCTTTTCCCTCTCGGCCCTCCTGATCCATGACTCCTCTTCTGATCATAACACTACCAGTACTGCTGCAAATAATAAAATCAGTGGTTATTACCACCAGCATCTTGTGAATTTTTGTGGGTCCTCCTCCTTGGCTTCCATCGCCAAGGCTCTTGCCATCTTGTTCCAGGCCTTGTTACTGACTTCGTTCACATTCGCAGCCTTTCTATTCGCGCTTCCGCGCGAGTACAAGGAAGACGGAGAAGGGGGAGGAACAAAATCCCCCGTTTCGACCGTTGTATTCAACACCCTCCCTCCTTCTACCTTCCACGTCTTCATTCTTTCTCTCATCTTTGCCCTCTCCTTTTCTCTCTCGACCCTCCTGATCCATGACTCCTCTTCTGATCATAACACTACCAGTACTGCTGCAAATAATAAAATCAGTGGTTATTACCACCAGCACCTTGTGAATTTTTTTGGGTCCTCCTCCTTTGCTTCCATCGCCACGGTTCTTGCCATCTTGTTCCGGGCCTTGATATTAACCGCCATTGAAGCATATTATTCTTCTTCTCCTTCGTCGGCGCCGACCATCGTGCTTTGTCGCTCCTGCTCCAATGCCGGGGCTGTATTTATTGGATCCGGAGACTGTGCTGTGCAGCCGCCGGCGCGGCCTTGCTGGCATCGGTCCGATAATCGGAGACGTTCACTGGCGACGACAATGATTGCCTTCGTCATTCTCATGGCTGCAGTAATCTCGACAGCAAACGCAGGTTGTACCCTACCTCAGGGGACCAATGGATCCCATGAGGTTCTTATTCCCGGTCACCAGTCATCAATCCCTTCAGACGTGCTGGCGACGCCTCCATCGGTGACTGCTGATCGCGCCCCTCTTGATGTCGTCGATTCCGGTGGCCAGGATGATGATTCCTACGGCGGCGGTAATTATCAGGCCACGGCCGCTGGGATCCGTCGAAACGACTACATTGCTGAATTTCCACCTCATCATGTCGATGTTCCCGCCGTGACTGGTGAGATTAGTAGTATTGATCAGATACGAACGGAGGAGCGGGTGGAGGACCACGACGAGAATGATTCCTTCAAGTTTGGGAATACAATGGCTCTGATGGTTTCCAGTTTCCAGCCACGCGGTAATTTGTCCGTGTTAGTTACTTGGTCTCCATCGCGGTCAACGTCTTCTCCTCCTCCGACTTCTTCGTTGTCATCGTCTGCCTCATTTCAGGTTACTATGGCTCGGTTAGCCGTTGCATTCGGTTTCACGGTTAATTTGATAGCCTTGATGATGTTGCGGGGAGGCCACCGAACGGCAGCAAACTTCTTTAGACACGCCGGCTTTTTCTCAGTTGCGGTAGCGTTTTTTTCTATGACGTATATGTTCGTCCCCAATCACCTTGCTTGGGCTGTGTTGGCCGCGGCCGGTGTTCTGGCGCTAGTGTTCTTTTATTCCATTCTCTTGCGTAATTAATTGTTTCCCTAAAGCTTTTGGTATTGTGAAGTTGAATTAATTGTAAACCAACTTTTATATAAAAAATATAGAGAGATCTCATTTTAGAGTTTCGCTTCTGGCCTTCAAAACTTATGAGCTAGCCCTGCATAGTTGTAGAAATAGTTCGCATAGTTTTGGTAGATAATCACTGAAAGTTTATTAAATTCAACCATAATTCAAAAGCACGAAAAATCTCCATATTAAGCACACTAAAAATTATGATAAATGAAATTATGCGATAATAGCATTGCGCCATTAAATGATTCTTCAATTAATCTTGAAAAATGCTCTACCAAAATTTCTCTCATTTTTCAGTCTCGATCGACTTCAATTTCTAACTTCGCCATTGGAATGCATATCACGGAGCCATGGATAAAAAGAGTGTCTTGTGGCATTTTCCTAGCTTTTGCACTTCCCCCTCTTGTTGTCATAAACTGTATTAGTTAGTAGTAAAAGAAATCCTTTTTTGACAGTCACAAAATCCCTTAGAGCATGTACACCAATACATAGCCAAACTACCTTGTGAATAGTGCATAATTTTAATTTATCTAGGGAAAAATTCAAAAAAACCCCTGAACTTTGAATTCAATGTCAAATAGGCACCTGAACTTAAATAAATTTCAATTGAACGCCTGAACTTTCATTCCGTTATTCAATTTACCCCCTTCCGTCTCAATCCGTGACTTTCCTAACGACAACTGCTGAGCTGGACACTAACAGACAAAACAAAGCGTTAGAGGGAGAAATTGGAGGAAAACAACAGTGATCTGACACCTTTTTAAGGCCCCGTTCGACTAAATAAGCCTACTGGCTTATTTTTTGTTCTTATTCAAATTTTTTTGTATTTTTTATTGTTCTCTTTACAATTCAAAAACAATTTTTCAAAAAATTCCTCCTAAATTCTCCATATTTTCAACATTTCTCTCTATATCTCTCTCCACTTATCATCCTTATTATTTTTCAAAAAAAAATTCAAACACAAATCCAAACATAACAAGTTTTTCATCATTTTTTTGGGGATTATTGCGTCGTCATGACTAAAAGAATTTAAAAAGTTACAAATTACGATCGAAACATAATTTTTTTGAATAAAGACAAAAATAAGCCAATAAGCAAATTTTTTCATTTTTATTAAAAAAATAGATTTTGATAATAATTTTTTACTTTTTAAATTCCTCTCGTTATGACGATGCAATAATCCCCAAATAAATTGATGAAAACTAACAAATATGAAAAAAATTTGAATAAGGACAAAAAATAAGCCAATAGGCTTATTTAGCTGAACGGGATTTTAAAAAGGTGCCAAATCACTGTTGTTTCCCTCCAATTTCTCCATCTAACGTTTTGTTATGTCTGTTAGTGTCCAGTTCAGCAGTTGTCGTTAGGAAAGTCACGGATTGAGACGGCAGGGGGTAAATTGAATAACAGAGTGAAAGTTTAGGTGTTCAATTGAAGTTTATTTAAGTTCAGGTGCCTATTTGACATTAGGTTCAAAATTCAGGGGTTTTTTTTGAATTTTTTCCATTTATCTATCAACTTTTTCTTTCATAACTACACCAACACTATCTATTTTACCTAACACCTATTAAAATATACATTTTTTACTCTTTTTCTTTATCCTTTATTTTTAAGCCGAAAACCCACAAGAAGTTTCCCAACTTCTTCTCTGTCCATTAATTAAATATTAGTAAAATGTAAACTTGCAGTATATATTTCTATATACGTTCATATATACTATATACTGTAGCTATATACGTGAGATCGAGGTCCCCGGACCTCGCAATTGATCGACAACGTTGCCAAATCTTCGTTGAAGATTGATTTCGGGAACAGTAGAGAGAGAAACCCAAGCCTTTCTTCATGGAAGATCTCCGTCAAAAGAGTTGTAATTGAGACTTGAAGGACAAAAATGAGACTCGAATGAAACTAGGAGGACCATTTTCATAAATTTCCCAAAAAAAACCCTACTGAACTCAATCACAACCTGATCCCATGAAATACAAATTTAATAGTATTAATATTGCAAAGGCCACCTAACATTCTTTTACTTTGTATATGTAAGAGAGAAACTTGTTCGATCACGATTGGCTCCGTGCGATTTTGGTCATCTGTTTCGATTTTGGACAGTCTGGATTTAAATTAGTAAAATTTTTCAAAAAAGAGTTAAAATTTTTGTAGGAAAAGTTTCATTAACATCCAAATCATTCAAAATATCTTTGAACGGCTGCAATTAGCACTGTAAATAACTGTTCACGGCTCCAAAGATTTTCCCCCGTATGTCGACATCTCGAGCCAGCTTTTTGACTTCAATAATTGAATCGAAAGAACCATAAAGATGAATTTAAGATGCACGTGACTCATAGCATGTTTTTTTGTCCCTATTAAATTAAACAGTGATTGACTTTTTGGTCAAGAAAAAGATCTCGACGCTAATGATAGATGATGAGATACGGCAAAGAATATGTTCCTTAATTTGTTTCATTAATTACTACATTTGTTTTGTTTTGGCAAACCTATAGTTACAGTACTGTTGATTTGTTGAATACATTAATTGAAGGTTGAGATGATGATTGCGGCTGTTTTTAGTTCAAATTAATTAGGAACTTGTTTTCGCCAAATTTTCAGTGCAGATTACCTTTGTATGTGTGTTCCTAATTATTATTATTATTTTTATTATGAAACAAACGTTGCACTAAGATCAATTAAGCATTCTGTGTTTTTTTTTGGGTTGTGATACCTCGATCACTTTAGCAAAAATTACCAGATTTACTTAAGTCAAAACCTTTAATACTCGTTTTGGTAAATAACACAAAAAGAAGATTACACTCTCTTGTCACACTCTAATACTTTTCGTTGGTACATCAAAAACTAAAAAACAAATAGCATAACAAGACTAGACTCTCTTGTGTCGAACCTTTAATACTAAGTTTAAAGTAAACACGAAATAAGGAAAACATCGATGTTGTGGTGCGATTCTTGTAATAATGTCATCCGAATTTTAATTTTCTCAATTTTTTTTTTTGAAATAAAACCATAGGACCTCCATTTTATAAGCTCGTCTAGAAGCCTGGAAATATCTCACTGATTTCTTCGTATAGGAGGCTAGAACATCATATACATGAAGGAAATTGGCCAAACTCGAAAACCTTTTTTTTTCTTGTCACATTCTTGAAACATATCAAATTTCATTATAAAGCCTAATAAAGAGATTATTCCATCACTGTCATTGTAAAAAGAACGTAACTCCGGGCCCGCATAAGAAATGTGATGAGAGAGAGAGTTGTTGGTGGCTTGGGGCCTCCACCATTTGTAACAAGGAAGTTTTGCGGAAACCTCATTTGTAGCATGCTTAGGCATTAAGAATTGCGGACCGAGAACCATGTGGTGCAGGGTTACTCGCACATAATTAATTGTACTAGTTGCCATTAGGTGGTAAACAAAATGCAGAATTTTATCTTTTTGGTTTGTGACTTAAGAAGTACTGTACCTTTTATTCGTGTAGATAATCTGCAAACCAAATTAAAAAAATTATATACACACTAAATTGAATTCATAAAGCAGATTCAGACTCGTGTGGTTTTTTTTTTAACCTCAACAATATTTTGAAAGAAATAAAAGGATTAAAGGTTATTTCAACAATTTTAGTCAATACCGAAAATTATAATTTCAGGAATGTTGAAATAATTGCTTTGATTGTTCATACCACAACAAAGGTGAACGCCAATACACTTTGATTAAGTTTCAATGGGATCAGTTTTTTCGTCTCTCGGTCAATTCTTATAACTTATTGCTTTCGTTTATAACTTCTTGAGCCACCTTCGCTCTCGTTCTTAAAAAGAGTGTTTTGACTTTTGGTTGCTCTTGTTGGTATTTTTGTAGGGAGATACATATTCACGGTGGAGGCATAAATAAGTTCTTTACGGATAAAATGAATCGCGACCGTCTAAAACACTTTTGGACAGTTCGGATTTTAATTATTTTTCTTCGAAAAAGTTTCATTAACATTCAGACCGTCCAAAACAATTTTAGATAGTCACGATGCACCTCCATAGAGAAGTTTTTCTCATATTTTTTTATATTGAGAAAAGGTACGATTAATAGTCACAGTGGTCCATAAAGAGAAAAAGTTCCAAATTTTTTACTGTCCTGAATCCAAAATCCATATGCCACGTATACTGATAGACACCCAAAAGTATTCGATCAGCTAACTTTTCCACACCTATTTTGTTTCTCCTTCAACCCAAATACGCGCTTTGTCTATTCTTGAACCCAAAAAATAAAACAGAAAATTTGAAATCGGAAAAATCAGTTCCTCTCCAAGCCAGAATTTGAACAACTCCTGATCACCACAAAAAAGAAGAAGAGAGAGATAAGCGGAGGAAAAATTAGCAACAATAAAGCTCTTTTCCCCCTCTCTTTCTTGAAACATAGTAGTATCAAATGCCAAGTTTGATGAGTTTCATAATGTTTTTTTTATAGGCAGCAAAATTTTATTAAAACTCAACAAATGGTACATCAAGGGGAAGGATCGATGAGTTTCATAATGTTGCTAAACAAATTAAGAGATTTTCGAAGAAACTTATTCAACCTTATAAGGACACACAACAGTGACAATCCTCCAACCTCCTCTACGAGAGAGAGTGATTGAATTTGACGTGAACGACTTTTCTTATATATTATTGTTTGTTTTGTTGCTTTGTTGTGAATCTTGTGAATGGTCGTAACAAATGTGACCAGATACAGTGGCCACTCGATTTTTTTTCCATGGGCCGAGGAAGCTGTGCGGAAGGATCCGAAACGGTTATCAATTACAAATATCTTCCTTTGCTGATTAAAAAAAAAGGAATAATAGTCAAATATCATCATCTTCTTCTTCCTCCTCCTCCAATGGGTTTTATATATATATATATATATAGAGACACACACACCCGGGTGGGACCAAAACGTATATAACAAACATTAATCTCTCTCGATCTTCCACCCAGTTGGACTGCTTCACCTCCTTTTTCTTTATTTACTGTTTTATGTAATGAAGTCCTTTTTGTAGCTTAAGATACTTGTCTATCTAGTTTAATTACGAATTATAAATTACTTCCTTTTTGGTAGGAAATTAACGAGAATTAACGGTTGGGAAGTTGCTAGGAACTTACGCGCAGCGCAAAAAAAAACCCCACAGCTCATGACTCACTTCTATGCCTCCTAATTTCTATTTGCCACCCGTGAATTTCTAAGTACTAAAGTTTCAAAATGGGCGGGGGCAAATTACGCGTCTCAAGTGGGGTTAAATAAGCATAAATTGTTTGTAATCTAGTACTTATTTTCTGTATAAGTACAGCCTCAGAAAGTGTTTTTTCCCGCTCTTCGCCACTTTTTATTACCAACACAAAAAAAAAAAAAAAACAAGCCAATAACCCTAGCTAGGAACTGTAATCTATACTTGTTTGTTTATCTATCTTAGATTCTTAGGAAACGGCAGTCATCAAAGCATGTATGTACGATTTTGAAAATACGTAGGCAGCCTTTCAACCAACCTCGATCCCTTCCTTACCCTTTCCTTCTTTCCTAGCGTCCCCCTTTGAACAAGGTAATTCTCAATGAAACATGATTATGAATAAAATCCCGAAAACTATATAATGTCCTATTTCATGTTGCTTAAAACAATTCTTTTCAATTGTGTTTTTAAAGATGGTCAAGTACTCCATAGTTTACTTTTCCTTAGTTCGATTTTGAAACTATTACTATTAGGATTTGAATTAGTCCCTCGGATTATTCTTACAGAAAAGAGACTAATACGATGCTAATTAACTCGGGTTTGATAGACAAACCAAGCTAGCTACTTTATAACTTCGTCTTTGCTATCTCGTTCAAAGCTCTGGTTAAAAGATTTTGTTTGTTTCATTATCGAAACAAAGCTTGATCTTTTTTTAAGCTTGTGAAGCTTTTCAAACTAATTTTGAATAAGCCACTGCTCGGCTCTTAGTTGCAGGGAGCTTCCAAAGTGGGTGCGCTCCTGAGATGGGAGCTCGAATTCGCGCTCCCAAGTAAGGAGTGCGCTCCCATCAAGATGGGAGCTTTTTCACTAATCTCAAGGAAGTAGTTCAGGCTTCTCTTTGCAAACATATGCAAGGAAGAAGAAAAAAAGAAAAGAAGTAAGAGAGATTTAGGACTCTCGTCTCATATTTGACTTATCTATGTCTATAGTCCATAAATTTGATTTAAAAACTAAATGGGGCCGTCTTTCTCACTTGTGTTTTTATATAATACTTTAAACACTTGTATACATGCTCCTTGCGGCGCTCCCAACTTAGGATCAACTAAGGCATTGGTGCCCATTGAATTCACTAAGGCATTGGCGCTCCCAACTTAGAATTGCGGTCCCGCTCCCGCTTTCTGCAACTAAGGCACAAAATAGCTGCTCTTAAGACTTGAATTTGCTTGTTTTCAGGCTTTACAGCCTCGAGTTTAACCATCTGGAGGTTCCATAATATGTATAAAGATGAAGATGTTGATTCTTGGCGACCGTTAGCGAATCCCTTGCGATATAATCTTGGTCTCCCAATGTTCTTCCAAAGTCACTTTGCACAGAGTAAACCCTTCCTCGGGGTTGGGCAAAACTAAAGGCTTGGCAAGGGCCTGGATAAGTGGAGCCTAACTTTTATAGTTCATTGTCTAAAGTTTGCAGCCGTAGTGTTGCCATGTACGGTGTGACAAACCAAAAGAGTGTCTGAGAATATCTGAGGATAAGCGTTAAAACTCTCTTGCTTGTTTACATTGCTAGAGATATCTCCACACCTTTTGGGGATTGACGATGGCCAGAACATTTACCGTTGGAGGGAACTTCAGTTCTCAATTCAAAAAACTATGTCTCTATAGACCTAATTGGAATTTTGTGTTTCCATTGGATTGTATTGTGTTAAGTATGCCTCCTGGGTTGGCTTCTTATATATAAGATTCCTTTGTTTCTTCATCTTCAAAATATAATTTTTCCCAGATAGCATCTTCTGCCCCACCAAACCTGCATGTTGTGCAATTACATTGCATAAACTTTTTCCATTCCTGATCTCTTGTATCTTCTTGAATATATTGTCCAGGGAATATTGGAACACCAAAACTTCAGGAACTTATCATTGCATCTGTTGCGACACTCCTTTGTTTGAGTAAGTAATATTCTTCCGTTAAGCCCTTTGCTGGATAACCGTGAAATCTGGTCTTTTTGTTCTTTTTTTTTTTTTCATTCAAACTTTATGAGGAACTCAATGGCCTGTTTCTGTCCTACAGATCATCAACCAAATTTGATAGTGGAACCGGTTGGCCGTCGTATTATCAACCCATAGGAAACAACGTGAAGTCAAAAATGGACTTGTCAATTATTTTCATGCCCCGCCAAGAAGTTCTTTGTGCAGCTTGCGATGCTCATCTTGGCCATGTCTTTGATGATGGGCCACCCCCCACTGGAAAGCGTTACTGTATCAACAGGTAGATAATTTTTTATTTTTTTTTGAAAAGACAACAGGTAGATAATTTATCTTTCACTAGATTAGTGCTATGCATCTATTTTCTTAATGTTGATACTGATATGGGTGTTCACAGTGCGTCCCTGAAACTGAAACCCAAGTAGGAGCCTGAGCAAACCAAGCATACCAGATGGATACGAGTTTATATCATAGCTGATGAGGAATTTGTATGTAATTTTACCCATTTCTGGGCCACTTGTACGTATTAAGCTCTTACTCTGTGACTTGAATAGTCATTGTATACTAAACCTTTGTTAAATATCCAAGTTGAGTGCGACGTGTGGTGCTGTTATACTCTTGGTGGAGTTACCACCTTCAATGACCAAAACTCTACCATATGATTGCACATGTTTGTAATTTGCCATATTTTGCATACGAGGTGCCAACTTTGGTCATGGATTTTGCACGCATTACTCATATTTTGCTATGCTTCTGATTTTGTTTGGTTCTTTTGCTACTTTTGACCCCTTCGTTTTTCCTCTCGTTCACCCAGAGTGCTGTAACATTCTCAGCTTTACACACCGTTTTGTGAAATTGCGCAGTTTATGAATATTTTGTTCCCTTTGTGCTCTCTGAATCCAGTGGATATCCATCTGGGAAGCTACCTCTCCTTCCTACAGTGCTGTAGCACTGCCAGTTCTCATAAAGAATATTTTTGCGAAGTTGCATGAAGCTTTCAAGCAATTTTTCTTCCAAATTTAGCGAGCATGAAGCTTTCAAGCAATTTTTCTTCCAAATTTCGCGATTAATCCTCTGTTTTAGCGCAGTATTTGGGTGCCCAGATAAGCTTATTTTTCTGACTAACTGCTTATTACAGATTGATTAGTTGGGTGCTTTAGTTTGTTGCTGGCTGGTCATAGCTAGATTTATGGCTAATCCATCAGTCAACTTACACGAACCTCAAAAGTCCAGCACAAAAAAAGAAGCAGCAGAACTAGGAACCTCAAAAAGCAAGAAAAGGGTAAAAAACTTGAAAATGGAAGAATTTATTTGAACCAGTCATAGAAAACTAGGGTTTCCGACATGCACTTTCTCTTGGGCCCACAACAATGTGTGGTGAAGGAGGGCTCTGGAGCACCACGTGGCGGTGCTGGTGCCCCAAAGGCATAGAGTAATTTTCCGGTCTTAAAGATATATATATATATATATATAGAGAGAGAGAGAGAGAGAGAGAGAGAGAGAGAGTGTGAGAGAGAGAGAGAGAGTCAGTCCCCTTCTCCTAAGGATCACCTTAATTTAATAAAATAAGGACCTCCCTTTCCTGATCTAATTTCGATGATCCGAGCCGCTCAATGTGTTCAGAACGTGATTTTAAGGGTACTCGCGAGAAATCAGTAAAAAAAAAGACCGGAAAGGGCTTCATCCGGGAATTTTTTTTTACTATTTTTTATCAAACGGCTCAAATAAAAACTGTTCGGACGAAGCCCTTCCCGGTCATTTTGTTTGCCGATTTCCCTCAGTTATCCTTAAAATCATGTTCTGAACACACTGAGCGGTGCGGATCATCGAAATTCGAACGGAAAATGGGAGAAATGGGGAGGTTCTTATTTTAACTAAAATAATGACTTCCTTATTTGAAAATGACTGTATATTATATATATATATATATATCTATATCTATATAGATCCAAGTCTTAACAATATTGACCCTGTTAGGACAAATAAGCCAAAGTGGATTATTTTTTATCCTTATTCAAATTTTTTTCGTATCGGGTGGCTTATTTTCAATTTTTGGGGGATTATTGCATCCTCACGACAAGAGGAATCTAAAAAGTAAAAAATTTTGACCGAAATCCAATTTTTTTTAATAAAGACGAAAAAATTTCAATAAGCCAATTTTTTTGTTTTTATTCAAAAAAAATTGGATTTCGGTTAAAATTTTTTACTTTTTAGATTCCTCTTGTCGTGAGGATGCAATAATCCCCAAAAAATTGAAAATAAGCCATCCGATACGAAAAAAATTTGGATAAGGACAAAAAATAAGCCACTTTGGCTTATTTGTCCAAACACCCCCTGAGAACAGTTTTCTTGTCATTGATGGGTGAAAAGTTGTTCTTTCATCTGCATTTTTTTTCATTTCCTCTTGCCTTTATCACCAAACAATTGTCACGCATTTATAAGAGTTTCTTCTTTTGAATCGCTGATGGTCGTTACATTGTTGAGAGCAAACATAAATTTAGCAACTCATTATCCAAAGAATGATGTGGGAATTGCACCTAATAATGTACAAATCTACATTTTATAGCTAATAAGGTAAACCCCAAAAAGTGTCCCTAATACTAATAGGTTTCATGCTCCGAAGAAAATAAATTAACACAATAAGTTACTCATCTAAGCTAGGATACAAAACCAGCTTAAATCAAATAGAGAAATCAAACAAATATAAATACACCTACACATACTACTGAACTCACAAGTGGAGTGGTATGCAGTTGGTGTCTCCCTTATACTTCTGTGCGCATGAATAGAGTTCGATTTACTTGAACATTTATCTCCTTCCCAAGTTTCCTAAAATATAATAGATTATGTTTAACGAATGAAAAAAAAAAAATTACCACTGAACTCAATCACAACCTAATCGCATGAAATACAAATGGCCTACCTCTTTTATCCACCTTTTAATATTATAATTTTGTAAAGGCAACTCAATATTCTTTTACTTTGTATATATATGAGAGAAACTAAAAAAGTTATTCACGGCTCCGCGCAATTTCAGCTGTCCGTTTTAATTTTAAATGATTCAAATTTAAATAAAAATTTTTGAAAAAATTTCATTAATATTCGAACCGGCCCAAAATATTTTTGGACGGGCATGGTTCACGCTATAAACAATTGTTGATGACTCCAAAGATTTTCTCCCGTATATACATATTTGTGATCAAGAAGTTTCCCAACTGTTCAGGTCTGTATGTCAGACATCTCTCCAGCCAGCTTTTTGACTTCAATAAATTGACTTCGATAATTGAACTCCACGAACCAAGATCAATTTAGGCTCCGTTCCGGAAACAGAAATAAATACTTATTTTTTAAGAAGGTAATTTCAAGCTCAAAAATCACGTGTTTACGCAAATAATTTTTTTATCAATATGGATCTTGTTTGATAGATCTCATTGAGATCTTTAATACGGTGTAAAAAAAATTAAAAAAATATTTTTTATTTACATTTTTTTTGAGTTTGAAAATGTGAAATAAGTACTTATTTTTTAAGATGCACATGACGCAAAGAATGTTTTTGGCCGCTGATTTTGTCACTCCTTTTTTTGTTAACGCCACTCCCCTGAAAGTGTATTTTTGGACTCCCTTTTTTGTTAACGCCACTCCCCTGAAAGTGTATTTTCCAAAAATACACTTTCAGGGGAGTGGCGTTAACAAAAAAGGGAGTGGCAAAATCATTTCCCATGTTTTTTTTGTCCCTATTACATTAAATAGTGATTGACTTTTTAAGTCAGAAAAAGATCTCGATGCCAATGATAGATGATGACATACGGCAAAGTTTAGGTTCCTTAATTTGTTTCATTAATACTCCATTTGTTTTGTTTTGGCAAACCTAGTTACTATTGGTTAATTAATTTGTAGAATATATTGAATTGGTTGAGATGACGATTGCGGCTGTTTTAAGTTCAAATTAATTAGGAACTTGTTTTCGCCAAATTTTCAGTGCAGATTACCTTTGTATGTGTGTTCCTAATTGTTTGTGTTTTTTTTTTAATTTTATTTTATGAAACAAACGTTGCACCAAGATCAATTAAACATTCTTTTTTTCTTTTTGGGTTGTGATACCTCGATCACTTTAGCAAAAATTACCAGATTCACTTAAGTCAAAACCTTTAATACTTGTTTTGGTAAATAACCCAAAAAGAAAATTACACTCTCTTGTCACACTCTAATACTTTGCGACGTTTTTGTTGGTACATCAAAAACTAAAAAACAAATAACATAACAAGACTAGACTCTCTTGTGTTGAACCTTTAATACTAAGTTTAAAGTAAACACAAAACAAGAAAAACATCTATGTTGTGGTGCAATTCTTGTAATAATGTCACCCGAATTTAATTCAGTTTTTTTTTCCTTTTTTGAAATAAAACCATAGGACCTTCATTTTATAAGCTTGTGTAGGAGGCTAGGAGCCTGAAAATCTCACTTGTTTCTTCATATATATGTTCCTAAACTTGGATGTAACATTATGCTTAGAACATCATATATATATATATATATATATATATATATATATCAAGGAAATTGGCCAAAATAGAAAACCTTTTTTTCCTTCTTACATTCTTGCAACATATCAAATTTCAATATCAAGCCTAATAAAGGACTATTCCACCACTGCCATTGTAAAAAGAACGCAATAGACCGCATAAGAAATGTGATGAGAGAGAGTTGTTGGGGGCTTAGGGCCACTCCACTATTTCTCAAATCTTTCACATGAGCTTCTCAAAAACCTCAGTTGCAGCATTCTTAAGCCTTATATAAGAATTGCGGACTTGAGGATCCTGTAGTGCAAGCGCTACTTGCACAGAATTAATTGTACTAGTTTCCATTAAGCGAAAAACAAAATGCAGAATTTAATCTTTTTGGTTTGTGACTTAAAATTTAGAAGTATCTTTTATTCGTGCACATAATCTGCAAGACCAAATTTTAAAAAAATATATATACACACTATAAATGGCTATTATAATCCGCAAACTAAACTCAAAATGCAGAATCAGACTCGTGTGGGATTTTATTTCAACCTCGACAATTTCTTGAAAGAAATAAAGGATTAAAGGTTGAGCATGCGGGCCCCATGTTTTCAATAAACATTTTGTTTCCAAATGGGGACAGAGGGAGTATCCGCGTGGGATTAAAATGCAAGAAACATCGGATATATATGTATGTATGTATGTGTATATATATATATATATCCACCCGAATTATTATATCCAGGTGCCGTCCATATCCGCCTTATATATACTACTCCAAACAAACAGGCCGTAATCTCAACTCCAAGTCGATCACCGGGCACCTAGCTTGCATGAAGATGGTGGCATATTGATTTTTGGGTTTAGGATTACGAGTTTAGGGTGTGGGTTTTTTTGGGTTGATTCCTACTTTATGTCCCATGTTGTTTTTATCCATTTTTGCGAAAAAACATACGGCGGGACATAAGGCGAGATACAGTTGTCATGGGAACTCAACTATTTCTCCATAATTTTTTGCTTATATATAATTAATAATAGAAAAACAAGAATACATGCAGAGCGGGAACAAGGCAACAATAGAGGCATCACAATTGAAAGGCAAACATGTCCCTAAGTCGGTACCTAAGCCACAGACAATCATATATCGGCCACGCCCGACGAAAAGGAGTTTGGCAATCAAGAAGAGCCAACACCAAGAACCAAGCCAGGGACAATCGTATTTCTCCATATCTTTAAACATTCATGCCGCAAATGGGGCCTTCCATTCACATTACAACTTTCACAGGCAAAAAGCAAATTAAAATACCGCGCGGAGACTTGACTTGGATTTTGAGGTACCATTTTGGTGTTGATTTGAACAATGATATCTCTGTACGTATAAGTATCTTCGTTTAATCACGAATTAATTAGAAAACTAAGTTTAACATACGTACTGATCATCATCAATTTAGTTTAAGATACTTAGTTTAATTATGAATTATAAATATCTTCCTTTTGCTGATAAAAATAGGAATACTAGCTAGTCAGTATATATTGTCAAGGACTGGAGTAAATGAGCCTCGAATCTTCAATTTCTGCCGGCCCCATAATTGGCCGATTTTTCCAATCAAACCCCTCAGTGAGAGAAGCTGCAGTGTAATGGTGAGGGGCATTTTCGTCTTTTCGTGTGTTTTATGGTGGGGACACGGTACTATTTGGTTATTTACCAAATTACTAATATGGGTTTTCTTACTTTTCCACAATTCCGGTTGTGTCCCCAAAAAAGGTACTCTATTTTGTCTTCTTCCGTCTGGCATTCCAGATTTTGTTCAGGGGTATTCTTGTCTCTCTACCTTTTCGGCCCTGACAGCTTCACGCGTCTTCTGCTTCGTCCCCCCCCCCCCCCCCCCTTCTCTCTCCCTCTGTTTCTGTCCGTCTCGATCTCAACCGGCTTCGCTCTCCACCTCTCTCTCTCTCTCCCCCTTTCAATCGATCTCCGAGCGAGGGCGATGCCACTGGATGTTCACCGATTTCCCTATTCATCAACCTCCCTTCATCCTCTCGGCGGTCTTCACCATCGGCCCTCATGTCGACAGCGACGAAGCCCTGCTCAAGTTTGCCAAGCTTATCTCTCCCCATGACAAGCAGTCGAACCACGTCGTCGAGCTCGTCCAGGGTGTCGTCGAGGGCGAGACCCGCGTCCTCGCTGGGTCGATGACCATGGAGGAAATCTTCGAGGGGACTAAGGAGTTTAAGGAGGTTTTTGATAAGGTGCAATTAGAGTTGGATCAGTTTGGGATTCATATTTACAATGCCAATGTTAAGCAGTTGGTTGATGTGCCTGGACATGAGTACTTCTCTTACCTTGGGCAGAAGATCCAGATGGAGGTTGCTAATCAAGCCAGGGTAAAATGTTGAACTTTTTAATTTTAATCGTTCTAAATCTTAGTGGCGAGTTCTTGCTATTATGGGGAAAACCCTTACCCTTGAATTCTGTCCATGTAACATAAGTCCAATATTCTTGATTTGCAAGCTTTTTTTATGTTGTTAATTATCATAATATATGATGATTGCATAATGATTTATGGGACAACGTGAGTAGACCTTACTCCTCGGCACACACATTGTGTAACAAAAATATGGTGTGAGATTGTGATTTGTAGTTTTATTCAAATTAGGGCGAATATGACTTTGGACAGCGAGTTCCCGTGTCTTCTCCGTTTCCAATTGTTGGTTCTTTTGGGGCGTCCCAAATTCGAATGAACAAGTAATGCATATTTAGGGATCATACATAACTGGGAACAAATTTTTCAAATTTTTTTTACACCATTCAGAAAATCTCAAGTAGAATTTTATTTTGCCGTTTTACCTCTTTATTTTTAGGAATGAATTCCGTTGATAGAATAGAGCTATCAGTCCTGGTCGTATGAAACTGGCATGCGTCCTGGCTCCCGAGACTCTTTCATAGAATTCCAACAATTTATCCCGCTCCTCAAAAGCCCACAGGAACGGAGTTAATGCTCCAACATTCATAGCATGAGTAGTTAAAGCAAGTAAGGCGGGATAGATGATTGAAAAAAAGAGAAACTATAAGAAAACGGGTAGGTAGGGACGAGGTGTCATTTTGTGAAGATTGAGGAATCACACTTGGATTGAATTCATGTATCATAGGTCGCTGGATACTTTGTTTACTTTGGTGGTCCAATTGCTATACTAAAAATCCTCTGGCTTGAAATTCAGGTAACTCGGTAAGAAACTAACTATCCAATAATTGATCCCACTTAAGCTCATGATGCAACCAAAAACACAGAAAATTAAAATATCCTTGGCAAACAATAATATGGCATAACCCGTTTGTAAAAATTACATTCTCTGTGTGTTTTTGTGTGTGTGTGCGCGTGCGCTTGCTTGTGCACAGAAGCTGCAACCTGCACATGGGTGGGTTAGTCGGTGTATTTATATTCAATTGCTGCTGTTTTTCCATAATACATATATTGGGGTTATTTTCCCATCACCAGTCCACCAGGTTATAAAGGCATTCAGTACGCCTTCATCATGAGAAGAGTTTCTTCAGTCTAAGATGATTTTCTTTTTTGTATTTATTGATTATTCCTTGGCTTGTATAGTTGTAATGGATAAGGCAAAGTACAAGATTGTTATCCATGCATGTTTACTGAAAAAAGATCTTGAACTTTTCTCTCATGGAGATCAAACCATCATTGGTGATAGAGGCATTAACCTGCGTGGAAGGCAAAAGCAACGTGTGCAGCTTGCCAGGGCACTTTATCAAGATGCAGACATTTATTTACTTGACGATCCCTTTAGTGCTGTTGAAGTGTTGATGCACACATTGGGTCCGAACTATTCAAGGTTAGGATTTTACTTCTTGTGTCATCCACTTAGCTATTGAATGAATGGGATTTGGCTAAACATTTTACATGGAACTGCAGGAATTCCTTATGATAGTGCTAGCCACGAAAACTGTGATTTTCGTAACCCACCAAGTTGAATTTTTTCTTGCTGCTCATATAATACTGGTATGGATTCATTTTTTGGTCTATTCTGCATATGGTATATTATAGAAGATTTATGGTGATATGGACTTCTTATGACATGTAAAGTCTTATCATAGCAAGGTTGCCTTTTTCTATACAAAAAGTTACTACATACAAGTTATTTTGAAGGGAATTTTCTAAGTTGGTTATTTAAGTTATTGATTTGAAGGTGCAAATCTGAATTCCTTTTATTGGTCTTTGCCCTATTCTGTGTTTGGTAAATTTTTATTCAGGGACATTTATGTTAGTTTAGTTTTCTGCCTTATTACTTGTTGGATGGGACATGTCAGTTGTAAATTGTTGTATCTATTATTAACTCGAGGATTTCACATGCATACACACGCACATAAAGGAGGAAAAATATCTGCATAGCTTCTAGAAATGCTTAACGAGGCATTATTGGTCTTTGAAATCATAGCAAACCAAGATGTAAGAGGAATTTACCCCCCAAAATGTGAAGGAAAGGCTGGAAAGGTAGCACCAAAATGCAGGTTAATGGTTATGGTCTTATGGGACCATTTAAATTATGAATCACTTTAGTCTTAAGCCCAATACAGCTGCCTACAGCACTGAACCATGAAACTCTCAAATTTCTATCCTTTTTTTGGCATGAGGAGTTTTTGAGAGTGAGAACTGAGGGCATGCATTGAAACTTTTATGTAATTTCTCTCTAAATACTCATTTTTGATTTTGCAGGTTTTAAAGGAATGCCTTATTGTTCATGTTGGGAAATACGATGAACTTTTGTAGACAAGAATTTATTTCAAAGCTTTAGTGTTAGCTCACTATGAAGCGATTGAATCAATGGATATTCCCATCAACTCATCTAAAGATTCCGATGGAAGCAATCCTCGTGATGCATCCATTGTATTTAGTAAAACATGTGATTCCATTGGAAACAATATTGTCAGTTTGGTGAAGGAAGTGAAAGAGGGTTTATTAGCTCATAAACTAGCTGCGATCAAAACAGCATGGCTACCTTATGTTCTTTTTGCCGATGCTTATCCTCTACAATTTGCATATGTTTGCACATAACAAATGTCATTCAATTAGGTTCTCTCCTAATTCACATTGACTAAGTCATATATGTTAGTTTATTTGATAAATAACTTAATGAAAACTACATCACAGGTCTTTACTCAACATTTTGCGGCTTTCTTCCATGATCAGCCCATTAACAAAATTGTTTTCCCCATGAATGATTTCACATGGAAAGTTTCCAAATAAAATGGCCGTTTTCAGATTATTGATATGGAAGCTTTACAGAATACCTTGAACTTACAAGACTTTGATATGGTCTTTGTTGGTGTTAGAAATCCAGATGATTTTCGCCTTATGGTGCTTGGTGCAAATGGGTTAGAGAAAATATACGATTAGTTTTAGTATGTAACTACTGAAGACTATTAGTCTAGGTCTGAATTCTAAGAAACATTTCCCATATATATATATATATATATTAATAGAATAGTTTTGTTGAACAACCAGTGAACTTGTTTTGGAAACTAATCTCCAATAAATCCCCTAGAGCTTTCTGTCATATCTCTTCTAAAACATGAATCTTACTCGATCTAGATCCATGACTCATATAGTCCTAAGGCTATCTAATGCAGTCGGCCGTTGTCATAGCTCTTAGTGCATTGTTGTCATATTTAACTCATTGTTACTGCAAAGGTACTATTATTGAGTTGCCTAATATTTTATGGTTGATTGTTTACAAATTTTATCTCTTTTTTTTCCCAGCTTTCGTTATTGCTTCTATCATTTATGATATGAAGTACATTTTTATAACTATTGCTTACTACGTTCATTAGTCTAGATATGTACAAGGTTCATTGTTTTGCATATAGTTGCAGTTCGCAAAGATTAAAAATTGATCTTTGGTTGAACAAGATAACTACTTACACCCTCACCTCTCTTCATATCATGCGACTCAAACAATCCAAGATTAAACTATAAAGGCTAAACAAATATCATTACGACTCAAACAACCCAAGATTAAACTATAAAGGTTAAACAAATATCATTATTAGGCCAGCGGGCATAGCCGAGCGTGCAAAGCACGTTGTTAAACACCTAGTATTGTCAAAAGACGAGTGACACTCAATTTTATGATCGACATGAAATTGTACCATTAGATTTTTCTAGTGTTTATGTCTCCACGCCTTATCTCTAATTCTAAAGCCGCCCTCGCAGAAAACTTGGCATATTAAGCAGAGGGATCTCAACATTACATAAAGTTACCACACGATATGTACATACCCAATTAATATGACCTATTTTTTTTTAATAGGCAACAAAAATTTATTAGAAGCTGGTATATCAAAAAATTAAGACCAAATAATATGACCAGTTTAATTATATGTTCCATAACATTCCCTCTACCTCTTCCTTTTCCCGAATTTCCTAACTTTCTATTAATATTGGAAACAGTAGTAAAAGCATTACAAATCTTGGCTTGGGCAACCCGCGGGCAAATTACACGTCTAAAGTGGGGTTCAATAAGCATATTTTGGGAGTAATCTATACTGATTTTCTGGCTTATTGACATTTTTAGGGATTCAGAGTATTACTTCCGTGTCGTTTTGGTTCTCAACATACCAATTGTAAACGTATTGGGGACCAAAATGGAAATAACTTTGGTGATCGAAATGTCAATAATGCCCTTACTTCCTCTATAAGTACAGGCTGTTCAGCCTCGGTACAAGTCGTATTCATTGCCTATTTGCCTCTTTCTTTACTTGTTTTCCATATCCATCTTAGATTCGTGGAAAACGATAATCAAAGCTGCTGAAAATGAGTTCCCGGCTCACGCCGAAAGCAGGAGAGGGTTCGGGCGCCAGTACCGGGGCTGAGGGAAATCAAGAGCAGGGCGCGGCGATCTCGGAGGCATCCATTGAGCTGTCGGCCGGTGGGCCGGTGGGTCCCCAACCACCAACCACTACCCCAGACGACGTTAGTGGTAGTAGTAATACTAGTACGACTAGTACTACTAGTGGTTTTGCTGCTGCTTCTAGTACTGGTAGCGATAGGGAGGGGGAACCAGACCGCAACGATGACGACAATGGTCTCTTGAAGTTGGGTAAAACATTTCTGGGCCTGACTTTCCAAGCTGCCTTGGCTCTAATGATTTACCGGAAACAGCCACAGCAGGGTGATTCGTCGTCTGCTAATCCGTCATCGGTCTCATTGCTGTCGTCTATTCTGCTTACTTCGGTTGGGGCAACCACGCTTTTCGGCTTCGCGTTTACCATGTCAGGGATGATGCTGCAGAAACACCACCAGAACGTGGCGAACTTCTGCAGCTTGGCCGGCATTTTCTTGGGCGCGCTAGGTTTCTTTTTCATGATGGACATCTTCGCCGGCAAGGGCTTGGATTGGTTGGTGTGGGCCGTCGGTGGCGTTCTATTGTTGGTGTTTGCTTATACCCTTTACCGTGAGATGCAGTATGATTAATACGTACTGATCATCAGTTGTATTTCTCTTCTCTTAAGCAATAGGCTCAAGAAGTAAGGTAAATGATATTGGCACTTCAGAAATTGATACAGACACTTCAAAATAAGTGTAATTTCAAAGCCATTTTCCTTTATTTTTTGAGTGTTTCTATCAATTTTTGGAGTGACAATATCATTTTCCGAAAGTAATTAAGCAAAATCATCTGTATCCATGCACTTCGTTGATTTACTTATTTGAAAGAGAAAATCTTGAAATTTGGCGAATAAGCAAATATACAACACATCCCACCAAATAACCGAACAAACCATATACGCCTTTAATGCTCTTCTATTGTTTGGTTAGAGTAATGACCAAATGGATAGACATAGATGTATTCTGCATCGTATGACAAACGGGGCTCAAATAGTACGATATTTGTGGGGCTTATATACATCCGACGATTTCAAACACATCTGTGTTCAGAGACGGATGGAAGGGAGTGCCCAAGCACATCACGCCTGCACAACTCATAATTTAATTTCCTTGTAATTGTACTAGTTTTTCAAGGTAACCATGGTTTGTAGGATGAGAGAAACTTATTCACGGAGCAGCTCCGTGAATAAGTTAAAAACGGAACTTGCACGATTTCAACCGTTCGTTTCGGCAATCAATGCTCCGGATATTGAACAAATTTTTCCCAGAAAAAGTTTAATCCTTCACCAAAGGAATTTGTTTAAAATCCGGACCGTCCAACATATTTTTAAACAATCGCGATTCACCTCTGTAAAACCTTATTCACAGAGCTCTACGAATAAGTTTTTCTCTTGTAGAATAAGAAAATTGTTGTCGTGTGGTATCAGTTACACTGAAGGACCATCTAGAGTACCATGTGCACCTACCTTAATTACCATTGAATCATTTTTAATCGTAGCCTTTGAAAATTAATATATATACTGAAATAATTTTAGTTTGAAATTTAAGCTTCGCCTTTGAAAATATATTCTCCTACTTGTTCTCAAAAAATCACAACCGGATAATACGTACAGTAGTATAAGAAAAGTCAGATCCTCTTCTTATAGCCCTGAAATCCTAAACGTTTACGACGAGACTCGAACATTACCTTTTGCAGTGGAACGATCAGGAGATGCCAATGGAGAATGGGCTACCTCTACTTGCCGAGCGGGGAGAAATTTAGGCTCTATTTGGAACTTGTGGAAAGGAAAGGAAAATAAAAGAGAGGGAAAATGGAAAGAAAGTGAATTCTTTTCTCTTGTTTGATTGTAGAAAGAAAATTAAAAAAAAAACTGTGAGGAAAATGGTTTTCTCTTGTTTGGCTTCAAGAGGAAAATGAAAAGAAAAGGAAATTTTTTTAACTACCTTTCCATTATAAATTCAAAAGTTAGCTGCTTCCATCATTCAAACACATAAATGGAACATACCTGGAAGATCAAAAGACAAAACTCAAAGCATTTGAAATAGAAATTGTAGAAATAAGAAATCATGCATGAGAGATCTTAAGCTTTCCAAAGAAGTTATATTCCATTGACATTCCGGCAAATATATTCCAGGAGCACTACTATTCAAATTCTTAGGCTTTTTCCATTTTCCTCGTAGACTCCAGAGCTTTCCTTTCTTTTTTCTTTTATTTTCTTTTCATTTTCCTTTGATAGGAACCAAACATCTGCTAAGGAAAATATTTTCTTTTCTTTTCTTTTTTTCCACTTTCCATAGGTTCCAAACAGAGCCTTAACGTCACCAATTGATTGCTTTTGCTTTTGCTTTTGCTTTTGCTTTCCCTTAATCGAAACCGACTTCGGCCCACCTACTTGATTGGCATGTGACAGAGTGGAAATTGACGGAGCAGACTTTGAAGAACGATTTTGCTAGCACCACGCTTATTTACATATCCAAACATATAATCAGACTCATATGAGTGATGGGTCTTGCACATACACATCCAAACACCCACTTACATATCCAAATTTCGATACAATAGTTCTAGTACCACACCAACTTACACATCAAAACTGCCGAGCAAAAAAAAAAACTTACACATCAAAACACACTGGACACTCGTACAAGTGGTTGGTCCCGCACACATTACACACTGTAGTGAAATTACAGAAAGTCTAGGCTTGCTGCACAAGTTTACCGCAGGTGTCTATCGCACGTGTGTGGGGCTCACTCCGAGTCCTATAAAAATACATAAAAATATCCATAAATTTTAGGGGAAATAATGTTTTATGGGATTCTATAAAAAATTAGCTCTAACGAATATTGGTAAGTATTTTTTCAAGATTCGTATGGACAAAATTGAAACTAGAAAAAATAATTACTGATATCCGTTGAAGCTAATTTTTTACAGAGTCCTATGAAACATTATAGTATTATGGATATTTTTCTGTATTTTTGTAGAACTCAAGAGTGAACCCCAACGTGCAGTACAAATGTGCGGTCAATGTAGCATTTCTGGTGAAATTATTAGTGCTCTTGGAATCGGAAAAAATTTGAAAGTTACTGTAACACGCAATTAATTATTTATCTAACATATCTGTCATGCGATTAACTTATTCACAAAGGAGCAGTGAATTAGTTTTACGAAACTCAATCTCGCGCATCTAAAAGTGCCTTGGACGGTCCAAATTAAAAACAAATTATTACCGGTTAGAGATATTTATTACCGGTCAAAGTTTAAAAACATATCTCACTCATTGATTGCTAAAACGGGCGGATATGATTGCACGACTTTGTGAATAACTTATTCACGGTTGCTTCATCAATAAGTAGTTATTCTCATCTGTCACACTCACTCTCCGGTTAAAAGTCAAGATCGAAGGCTGGTGGAATTAGCTGGCTAGACAGCTGAATTGGTGGTAGAGGTTATTTCAATTTTCATGTGAATTCGTAGTGGTTTACCCAGGGAAACTTCCACGAGAAATTTATAGACAGGTCCATTCATCACAAATATCACAAGGAAATTAAAATGGGAATTCATGCAGTGGCTCTGGTAGGCCCCCAGCGCCGCGTTAGGGGAAAAAAGTGAAAAAGAATATTCCATGCATTTTCGTATGTTGAAGAAATACATAACTTTCTTTTGTTTCGTTGGTGGAGTAAAAGAAAGCAGAAATGGCAACTAGTAAGAGAGAGTAGAACTAAAAAGTCATGGAGAGAGAGAGTAAGAGAGAGAGTGAGAGAGGCACAAGGAAAGTTGATGGTAGTCGTGGCGGTGGCTGGATCCCTGTGATTAAGAATCACAGAAATCAGGTTGTAAGGTTGTCAGGTAATAAGGAGTGTTAGATTTCTTGGAGGGTTCCAACCTAAAACCAATTGGCGATAGGTGGAGTAGCCTCTAGAATTTATTAACCAAGCTTGGGTGACTTAGATGAGCGATGTGGGACAAGTCTAACACTCCCCCTCACGTGCAGCCCGGATGCACGTGGAGGTGACTGACCAGGAGGTGACTGACTGACTCGGGCGACAGAGATGACAGAGACTTTCCCACGAGAGGTGAAGCTACCCAAGACCTAGCTCTGATACCATGTTAGATTTCTTAGAAGGTTCCAACCTAAAACCAATTGGCGATAGGTGGAGTAGCCTCTAGAATTTATTAACCAAGCTTGGGTGACTTAGATGAGCGATGTGGGACAAGTCTAACAAGGAGGTTGAGGTTAAGGAGATATTTACTCTGTTTGTAGACAACATCCCAGAGGAAAAGGACCAGGTCTGGTTGCGGAGAACTTTCAACCAGTTCGGAGTGGTTAAAGATGCATTTATACCAAGCAAAAGAAGCAAACGCTCGGGTAATAAATTTGGGTTTGTCAGGTTTGATTGTCATGTCTCTGCAGGTATGGCAGTGTCGAAATTGAATGGGGTTTGGGTGGACAACAACCGTCTCTTTGTAAAGGAAGCTTGCTTTGGTCTTAGACTCTTAGTGCAGAAAATCTCCATCAGAAGTTGCCCAAATTTCCCACCAAGCAGGTCCTCAAGCAAAAGAACTCTGATTCGAAGGAGATAAATGTGCTTAATTATGACAGATCATCAAGGAGCAAGTTCGGTCCAGTCAAGTCCTATGTTCATGCTCTGAAAGGGGAGTCTTCCAATCCTAACATAGAACAGAGTATTACTCTTCAGGTTAGCCCTATTGGAAATGGAGGGTTATTTAGAAGTGCGGTGGCTATTATGCACAGGGTTGTTTCCATGTCGACTTTGAAAAGCAACTTTAGTTTGGAGAGTGACACTGAGACTAAGTTCAGGACTTTGGGAGGGAGATTAGTGACATTAGTCCTTATCACATTTCAAAGTCAAGAAGTTAGGGACTTGCTTATTAAGGACCCGTGGATGAATCTCTGGTTTGAAGTGGTAAAACCGTGGAATGGTGAACCCGCTAGCTTCGAAAGATTTGTCTGGTTAAAGTGTCAAGGAATTCCTCTTAATGCCTGGAACGCCCAAACTTTCAAGCGGATTGGAGAGGTTTGGGGTTCCTATATCTCGATGGATGAGGCTACTTTGAAAGAGTTATCTTTTGCTAAGGGGATGGTGCTGATAGCTACAGAGGAAATGCAAAAAATAGACAGATGGATTAAGTTAGTGGTTCAGGGTGTGGTATATGAGGTTAAAGTTACAGAGGAATCCACATTTGTTTATCCAGAGGAGGTTGAACGTTGCATCCGGTGGTTACTGCCGTCCATGGAAACGGTGGAAAGCTAAAGAAATTTCCGTTGGAAAGCAAGCCTGTTGTTCAGTTCAGAGATGGGAAGGAAGATGATGGTGACGTGGAAGCCTATACAAACTCAAAAGCCAATAGCAAAAGGGGTCTTGGTGACAGTATAGCTGGTATAGTAGGTGTGCTTGTCGGACCGCTTTTCCACCATCTCTCCTAAAACCAATTGGTGGTAGGAAGGGCTTTAATTAAGTCTTTTATGGCATTCGACATCGCACTCGCAAGTCTGTTTTTAGAGCGGTCGCAGGGAGTGGCATTGTGTAACCAAATCCATGGGGGCACTCCGGGCCCAACAATCCCTCCCTCACGATGACGCTCCCGCGACTCGAACCCATGACTTTCTGGCTCTGATATCACTTGTCGGACCGCTTTTCCACCATCTCTCCTAAAACCAATTGGTGGTAGGAAGGGCTTCAATTAAGTCTTTTATGGCATTCGACATCACACCCGCAAGTCTGTTTTTAAAGCGGTCGCAGAGAGTGGCATTGTGTAACCAAATCCATGGGGGCACTCCGGGCCCAACACTTGGGGCAGACAAAGTTCATGATGGGAGTATAGGGTCTCAGCCCAAGTTGGTAGATTTGCATTTAATGCCTGAGCTGTCCGGTACGCAAGCCCCATCAGAGGAGTTTGAATCAATGGTTGACGAATCTGTGGAGGCTTTAGAGCGTGGGGATGTAGAGTTGGGTGAAGTGGGCCAGAATGGGGTTATTTCTTTAGCCCACAAGGAAGCCCATTTGGCAGCTCAAACTCTTGAAGATATTGGTGGGCCTATGGTGCCTATTAATGTGGAAGGGTCTTTGGGCCTTGAAGCTTTAGGGTCCACGGAAGTGGTAGCTGACTCTTTTAGTTCTGAGATAGATCCAAATGCTTCTCCTGTGACTAGAATGAGTGGTGGCTACCTTGAAGAATCAGCTCAGCTGGTGCGGAGCTCTCAAATCCCGAGTATTAATCTGTTGGTGGACTTAAATGATGCTGAGTGTAGGAGAAGGAGAAGGCGGCAACTATCAAACCTAGTTCTCGTCCGTGAGCTGGTGGATGCGGATCGCATTCGGGTAGAGGACTCGGTATCCACTTCTACGGTTTCTCCTCAGAGCAACTCAAGGGTACTTCGTGAGGTCAGAGCAACTATGGCAATTGGAGGTGAGTTGGGTATTATTTTTCGTCCTAATGATGATTTGGTTTTATGCTCAATGATTGAAATCGAATCTCAGGAGTACTCTCAAATGCTTGAGAGAGAAGCAGAGGGTTAGGATCTTAACCTCTTTTGGAGTTTTGCATGGGTATTTATGTGTTACGCAGCTGTTATCATGGAATATTAGAGGATTAGGGAGTCCGATTAAGAAAAGATTTCTGTTTAAACTCATTAAAAAACAGAAACCTGATATAATTTTGGTTCAAGAAACAAAGTTGGACAAGGTGGAGAAGATAGCAATACAGCGTATGTGGGGTAATTCTGATTTTGGGTTTGCTTGCTCTGATGCTGTCGGAACTTCTGGGGGGATATTGTGTATTTGGAATGAAGGTGTTTTCAAAGTGGACAACGTAATTATGCAGAGATCATTTATTTTGCTTCAAGGGGTGATTAATAATGCCTTTCCGTGTGTGGTTGTGAACGTGTATGCCCCCAATGAGTTAGTGAACCGTAGGCTATTATGGGAAGAGTTGTTGAACCTCAAGGCTAATTCCGATGTCCCATGGTGTGTGGGAGGTGATTTTAATGAGATATTAGATGTGAATGAGAGAGTGGGTTGTGTGTGAATAGAGAGGGGCATGAGGGATTTCGGTGAATTTTGTAACAACATGGAAATCTTTGATCTACCTATGCTGGGCAGAAAATTTACTTGGACTAACTTCCAGGACCAAGTCATCCACAGTCGCTTAGACAGATTTCTGGTCTCTATCCAGTGGCTGGAAAAATTCAAAATGCTTCAGTGGGGCTTACCAAGACCAATCTCTGATCATTGCCCTATTGTGCTCCTTGACGATAGCAGGGATTGGGGTCCTAGGCCCTTCAGATTTATGGATATGTGGTTGTCAAATCCAAGTTGTATGAAGTTAGCTAAGGATTCGTGGAATGAGGTCCAGGTGAATGGATGGGCTGGATTCATGATCATGCAAAAGCTGAAAGCTGTTAAGGATAAGCTCAGAGTGTGGAATAAGGAAGTTTTTGGGGATGTTAACCTTGCGTTACAACAAACTGAAGTGGAGCTTCACCAATTTGAGTTACTAGCCGAAGAGAGACCACTTAGCGAGGTTGAAAAGGCCAAAACTAAATTTTGGAGACTCTCTCGTTTGACTGAATCCATGTGGAGGCAAAAATCTCGAACTACGTGGTTGAAATTGGGGGACAAAAACACTAGGTTTTTTCCAGGTGGTGGCCAATAATAGGTTCAGGAGGAATATGGTGGGTTCGATTAAGGCTAATAGAAGAGTCGTGGAAAATCCCAAGGAAATTAAAGATGCAGCTGTTGAATATTTCTGCACCAACTTCAAGGAAGACATAAGAACCAAACCTTCTTTGGGGGGGGGGGGTATTTTTCAGAAAACTCAGTCCTCTTGTATCTTCTGATTTGGAAAAGCAGTTTGATGAGGGAGAGATAGTATCAGCTCTGAAAGGATGCAGTAGCCTTAAGGCACCGGGCCCTAATGGTTTCAATTTCTCCTTTGTCAAGAAAGGTTGGGACTTCATGAAGCCTCTGCTACTTCAATTTTTTTCTGAATTTCATGCTAACGGGAAGCTTACAAAAGGTATTAATTCTACTTTTGTTTCATTGATACCTAAGGTGATTGCCCTACTTCGTTTAAGGAATTTAGACCAATTAGTATGGTGGGGTGGGTTTACAAAGTACTCTCAAAAGTTTTGGCAAATAGACTTAAAATCCACCTTCATTCTATAATTGGTGAGTCTCAAGCAGCTTTTATTGGGGGAAAACAGATTTTGGATGGAGTCCTAATCGCTAATGAAGTAATACATAGCTGGAAAAACAATTCTCAGGGGGGCCTTATTCTCAAAATCGATTTTGAAAGAGCATATGACTGTGTTAACTTGGACTTTCTTTTGAATTTGCATACGAAAATGGGATTTGGGGAAAAATGGTGCGGTTGGATTAAAGAATGTGTGTCTACCGTAGCAATGTCTATTCTTATAAATGGGTCTGCTACTGAGGAGTTTCAAACTCAAAAAGGTCTTCGGCAAAGGGATCCCTTGTCCCCTTTTCTTTTCAATATCGTGGTTGAAGCATTGAATATCTTGTTGGAAAGAGCCAGAGCGCTAAACATAATTAAAGGAACTCAGATTGGGGCTAATGGAGTTATCCTATCTCATCTTCAATTTGCGGATGATACGATCCTCTTTTGCAACAATGATAGAGTGGAGTTGGCTAATATAAAGAGGATTCTTAGATGTTTCCAACTTATGTCTGGCTTGAAAATTAATTTTTCCAAAAGCTCTGTGTGTGGTGTTAAGATGTGTGATTAGGTTGTGAAAGATCTAGCTCTCGTGATGGGGTGTAAAATTGAGACATTGCCAATAAAATACTTGGGTTTGCCTCTGGGTGCTAATCCGAAAAGGGTTAAAACGTGGGAACCAGTGTTGGATAGGATGACCAAGAAGTTGAATGTATGGAGCAGGAGATTTAATTCATCGGGAGGCCATCTCACTCTGTTAAATTCTAATTTTGGTCATCTCCCCATCTATTTCATGTCTATTTTCAAGATGCATGTGGCAGTGGCAAAGTCAATTGAGAAATTACAAAGACGATTTTTCTGGGGGTGATTCGGTTGACAAGAGAAAATTACACTTGGTGAAATGGGAGGTAATAGCCAAGAGGAAAGAGAATGGAGGTTTAGGGGTGAAGAATTTGAGGACTCAAAACCTAGCATTGCTTACGAAATGGTGGTGGAGGTTCAGCAACGACAAGGATTCACTATGGGTGAAGGCTATCCGCAGGAAGTACAATCTGGACTAGGGATGTTGGCTTCCCCATCTCCCTGTTTCTGGGCAAATTTCGAGTATATGGAGTGATATTTGCTCCATAGGGAATGCTTCTTTGTCTATTGTGTAAAGTCCATATTTTGGCAAATCCCATGACAAAATCTTTTTTGATTTGTATCCCATTAATTGTGCTGTAACTTATTGTTCTAGAGCACCTGTTTTAGGAAAGACTTTCAATTATATTATGTAATTGATAAACAGAGGATGTCAAAGGAAAGTAGATTTGTAAGGAAATCAATTTGACAAGGAATCGGCATCGTAGCAGCTGTCAAAGGGAAGTGCACCTCGCAATCAGTGGGGGAAATAAGGGAACGTGCAAATTATTCCAGTGCTTGAGCAATGCTGAAAGTGTTGTCTCCTGTGCTTGAGCAATTGGACAATTATTTTGCCTCTACCTATTTATATACGGTTGGCTGGGATTTTCAAGTTTACCGAAAGATATCAGAGCTATTGACTTTTGTCTCCAAGACCAACTAATATCCAATGGTGACTGGTTCTTATCGCTTGGAGTTACACATGATTCAGTGATCATGAACCATTCTACATAAACTCCAAATGTGCTTTTTCAATCATTGTTCCTACTACTCGAAACTTTCTTCCGGTGGATTCTGGAAGTATATTGGAGGACTTGTGGATTCAAGGCGTGCGGCAATCAACCACTTGGTGCGGTGTACGTGGATTCGACAAATCGATCTTTCGTCAGTTGGTGAGGATTCACGATTGTTTAATTAAGATCGTTTGTAACTGCACAATGATTACTTTTAGTGGTTCGATTTCCTCCCGTGGTTTTTACCCTTTTTAAGGGGTTTTCCACGTATATTCTTGTGTTCACCTGTTATTGCTTTTCGTTCCTTTATTATGTTGCTTTTGAGTATTTGATAGCAAAAAGGAATTTCATAGTGGTCCAATAATCCAAGAGGGATTTAAAGTACAAGTGGGTTCTGGACAAGAAACTTTGTTTTGGGAAGTCGTTTGGCTTGGAGATGTACCACTCAAGGAAGTATACCCCAAGCTACATTTGATTTCTACTCAAAAAGGGCAAGTTGTCAGAAATATGAAGGAAGAAGGTGGAGTTGGCAGATGGAATTTAATTTTTAGGAGACGATTGTATGATTGGGAAAAACGCCAAGAGGAGGAACTGCACCATAGACTGCATAATATAGTATTGGACCCGTCTAAACAGGACTCGTTACAGTGGAAATGGACAACAAATAAATGTTTCTCGGTGAAATCTGTGTATGGTCAGTGGGAGCAAGAAGTACATGTTGGTGACGAGGTGTTGGGGTCTCTATGGAAAAACCTAAGCCCACCAAAGGTGGAAATTTTCTCCTGGCTGGCTTTGCAAGGTAGAGTGGCTACTAGATCAGTCCTTGCTCGCAGGAATATGATCCAAGAGGGTCATTTGCCTCTTTGCCCTCATTGTGCTTTCTGTAAGGAAACCCCTGAGCATCTGTTTTTGTTATGTTCGTCTTCCTGGCTCATATGGTCGATCATCATGCAATGGTGGTAGTTGATATGGGTTTGCCCTTCTTCCTTGGCAGGACTACCAAATTGGTGGTTTGGCAATAGTTTTCGATATTTGCAAAGACACATTTGGGAGGTGACGTTCTTTGCTACTTTGTGGTCTATATGGCTTGCGAGGAATGACCTCATATTCAACAATGTTATAAGGTCCGCAAGTGAGGTTGGGGATCTCGTCAAGACAAGGGTGGCGATGTGGATTAAAGCAAAGTACGACATCAAGGTTTATTCGGTGGAGGATTTTAGGAGCTTTCTAGGTGGAATCCGTAAGTTGAAACTCTAAGGTTGGCTTGAGGTGTTGTCTCATCCAACTTTCGGTTGGATGCTTTTTCTTGTTTTCTCTGTTGTGTGGTGTAAAGTGTTCACTTACTCTTGTTTTCTCCTCGATGTACCCCTTTCAAGCTAATAAAATCTTTCGTTTGCCGAGAAAAAAAAAAAACTAGTAAGAGAGAGTAGAGTGAGAGGAAGAAAAAGAGTAAAGAAACTTTTGAGAAGTGATTATCAAAAAATAAAAAGTTTTGAGAAGTGTGAAAGAATCTACCGGTACATGGTTTTCGAGATTTTTATTCATTTTTTTCTCTTTTTTTCCAAGTAAAGTTAGACCGGATCAAAGCACCCTATCTTTTCGAGGACAAAAATTAAAAAATAGGGTATATTTTGTTGGACTATAATTAATAAAGGATAAAAAAATAAAAGAGGCTCTTACAATTTATAATTTTTAGGAGGTCTAAAGTGACCGTAACATTTGCTTTAATTCGGGGCCAACTCTAGACGGGATATTGGATGTAGAATGCGTATTTCTTCGGTAGGACTAGGGGATTGAGAGTTGTCTGGACGATCATCCAAAAATAGATATTTGAACTCGTTATTTTTGTCATTTGAATGGTGGTCAAGTCCGTCCAAGCACTCGAAGAAGGAAAAATACCATTGTGCGCTCATTTAAGGATTTGTGCTTATTTTGGTGAGATAAACTTGTACAATAGGGAGATTAAATTAAGAGGATGCTTGAAGAATGTAAAAATTAAGAGGATGGTTGATCGACCGATTGATAAAGCCCGTCCAAGCACTCGAGGATGATTGATCGATTCTTTCTCCCCTCTGTGTAGAGCTTGCATTGAGCATATAAGCATATAAGTCCATCAGGCGATGGCCTAGGGCTCCTATTTTTTTCCTCCAATACTAGAGCCCCAAATAACAAAATATATTAAATCTCAAGTATGTCAAATATTTTGCAAATATGTTTGCAATTTGGCGATAAGATGCATGCATTCTAATTAGAGGTAGCAAATAAGCGAGTTTGGACGGATTGAAATTGGTCGTGGGTTAGAATTTCTAACCTATAGGTCATGCGTTCGACCCTTGCTAATTGCTATGTTCATTTTTAATGCAACATTTTTTCCAACTTGTATACATAGAATATGTTAACTACCTGCTGCTGGTAGTGGGATTTGATCTCATGGCCAAAGGGACCCAAGGACTTTTAAAAGCATTTTACCACTGCACCGCAAAGCAATTTTGCTTCCTATATCAAGCAACTAATACGGAGTATTTAATTTAAACTCAGCCAAAAATCTCGAAAATCTGAAGGCGGCCGGCCCTGCCCCTATGGAGCACTATTTTTTCCGATCAAAATTAATTTTTAGTCGCTAAACATGTGGCGCCAAGCGAGAAATTGCGCGCGGAAATATCATTTTTTCCAATTTAATAAAAAATGAAATGAAAATACATGTCCCAACTAATATATTTAGTAGCGGAATATCAATTTTTTCCCCCTGTTAAAAATTTCAAGAAAGGATTGTGTTTTGTTCTTTCCATGTATATCGGAGTATCCTGAGTCTAGTTGTGGACTATATATGAAAGAAGTTGGATTTTTGCCGTGGATTCTACTGTAATCCAATTTTCACGGTTTTGAACTTTTCTATTATTTTGCTCTCTCGGGCTTGGATATAGTAATATGTTTGATGCTACTTATGGACACTTTGCTTGGGTTTTTTTTATTTCCCACTTTTTGTGCCAAGATTTTTTTGTTATTTTGTGCTCTACGAATTCGGATACAGTTTGTCAAGTAATTGGTGAACACCCTTTATTTTATGGAAGTTATGAATAGATTATTCTTGAATTTTAGTGCTTAATAATTGTAGGTTGGTGAATAGATGTATGTTACTTGATTTAATTTATTGGGAATCGCAAAAAAATAATTCTAAGCAGGTTTTGAAATTACTAGTTTCAATAATTGTATTTAGTTGGTAAAGTTGTAATATGCCAACAATAAATATTTGCCAACTAAATATTCAGCCGGGTAGAGTTGTCATATGCTAACTAAGTAATTAATCGGTGATTGATTAAACATTTGCTGACTAAATATTTTGTCGATAATAATTCAAATATGTCGACTAAATAATTAGTTGGAAAAAGTCGAGTTGAATGAAAAAAAATAGTTTTGGGACATTAAATAACGGCCTGATCGGAGGTTGGAATCAGAAATAGGGGCCACTTTTCCCAACTTTCCGTACAAGGAAGGTGGAAGAGCCCCTTAAAAATGCTTCTCCCGGAGAATTCGAAGAAGTCTAAAGGAGAGCAGAAAAGGAAGAGATATCAAAATCTTTTGATATCTTCTGATATATTGAGGATATTTATATAAAAATTTACCTAAGTTTCCATTTTTCAACATATGCCGACTAAATGTATTTTAGGCTCCGTTTGGAACTTGCGGAGAGAAGCAGAAAAAAGTGAATTTCAGAAAATCCTCTTCCCATGTTTGGTTCTTAAAGAAAAAGAAAAGAATTAAAAAAGGAAATGAAAATACATTTCCTGACTAATATATTCAGTAGCGGAATATCAATTTTTTCCCCTTGTTAAAAATTTCAAAAAAAGATTGTGTTTTGTTCTTTCCACAGATATTGGAGTATCCCGCATCTAGTTGTGGACTATATATGAAAGAAGTTGGATATTTACCGAGGATTCTACCGTAATCCAATTTTCACGTTGGAGTATCCCGCATCTAGTTGTGGACAGTATATATGAAAGAAGTTGGAATTTTGCCGTGGATTCTCCCGTAATCCAGTTTTCACGTTGTTGAACTTTCTTGTTATTTTGCTCTCTAGGGCTTGGACATGGTAACATGTTTGATGCTACTTATGGACACTTTGCTTGGGTTTTTTTTTATTTCCCACTTTTTGTGCCACGATTTTTTGTTATTTTGTGCTCTGCAAATTCGGATACAAGTTGTTAAGTATTTGGTGAACACCCTTATTTTATGGAAGTTATGAATAGATTGTTCTTGAATTTCAGTGCTTAATAACTTTATGTTGGTGAATAGATGTATATATGTTGTTCGATTGAATTTATTGGGAATCGCAAAAAAATAATCCTAAGCCGGTTTTGAAATTATTTTCAATAATTGTATTTAGTAGGTAAAGTTGTAATATGCCAATAATAAATGTGACATTTGCCAACTAAATATTCAATCGGGCAAAGTTGTCATATGCTGACTAAATAATTAGTCAGTAATTGATTAAACATTTGCCGACTAAATATTTTGTCAACAATAATTCAAATATGCAGACTAAATAATTAGTCGGGAAAAGTCGAGTTGAATGAAAGAAAATAGTTTTGGGACATAAATAACTGCCTGATCGTAGGTTGGAATCAGAAACGGGGGCCACTTTTCCCAACTTTCCATACAAGGAAAGTAGAAGAGGCCCTTAAAAATGCTTCTCCGGAAGAATTCGAGAAAGTCTAAGGAGAGCAGAAAAGGAAGAGATATCAAAATCTTTTGATATCTTCTGATATATTGAGGATATTTATATAAAAAAAACTAACCTAAGTTTCCATTTTTCAACATATGCCGACTAAATGTATTTTAGGCTCCGTTTGAAACTTGTGGAGAAAAGCAGAAAAAAGTGAATTTTAGAAAATCCTCTTCCCATGTTTGGTTCTTAAAGAAAAAGAAGAGAAAATTAAAAATACAACTCTAACTTTTCTCCTAATTTCTCTTTTAATTTTCTCCCTCATTTTCTTCTTAATTATTTTACATTCTTTGCCATTTCTTTTCTCATGTTCCAGACAAAGCATTAATTAACGGTAAAGAAGAAAGAAAGAAAACACGGAACAGGGCCGGAGTACGCAAATACCAGTTGAGTACAAGTGTAACTAAATGGAGTATTTCGGTATACAATTTTTTTTCTTCTGGGTAAGTTAAATTTATTTCACCAAAAATAAACACAACCCTTAGATTAAGTCCTCATGGGAACAACCATTACAACAGAAAACACAACACCTACACAGGCTATGCAACCTCTAGAAAGAGGATTACACTGAACAAATTGAGACTCAGCTAAGAGCATCTCCAATCCAACACCCTCCAAATCTCTATTTGAGAGAATCAAATTAATCTATTTTGTTTGAAAAGTAGATTTAGGGGATTGTACTATTTATCTCAACTCCAACCCAACACTCTATTTCTCAACTCCAACACATATTTGGAGGAGATCCTCTATTTTTTCCTTTATCCTCTATATTTAGAGGATCAAAGTTCATCCTCCCAAATGGAGGAGAGTTTTAGAGGATGGGTTGGAGAATGTTTTTCCTCCAAAAATGAAGAAATGGAGTATGGGTTGGAGATGCTCTAAATACAACCGCTAGCAGGAAAAGAAGTCCTACTACTACGCCAAATATCGCTTTTACCGGGCGGTATTATTGAAGGCGGTAAAAAAACTGCCGTTAAAAGTAATTTTTACCAGCATTAGTAAAACCGCCGGGAATTACAACCTAAAACGGCCGTTTTTTTAAGAATGCCGTTTTTGCAAACTTTTACCGGCAGTTTTTTAAAATACCTCTGGAAATAATAGAATATACATTATTTTTAATACCGGCGGTTTATTACCGCCGTTTATGATAATATCGACTTGTATAATATAAATATTATTATTTATCCTACATGATGCAATATGCGAGTTAGCCCAGTTGGTAGCACGTGCGCTATAGGATCCGGAGTTTTCGGGTTCGATTCTTGGGAAAGCAAAAAATTTAACTACCGATTTTATTGCCGGCGGTTCTTTACTACCGTTTTTAGTATTACCGGTGGATTTTCTAATGCGCATTTGTTTTTCTGACAATTGTTTTCCCGGCGGTTTATTACAGGCGGTTTTGAGTATTACCGGCAGTTTTGGGACTATTAACGACAGTTTTCTCATGCCGCTAATGCTAAAATTTGGCGTAGTCTAAAGAAGGGGGAAAATTAGCAGGAGAAATATGCCACCCCCGACATGAGAGCTTGTTCTGAGCATTAGGTTGAACTCACCTCCATTGGCTCAGATAACTCCTCAAATCAGTTGTAATATTCATAGAGAGGACAGATTGAGCATCCTTTCAAATGCTCCTGAAAACGCTCGCATTCCATTCCTTTCCAGCCACACATGATTTAAAGTGGCAGCCAGGGCCAGCTTATATAGGGAGTATATAGTCACTAGTACATAAAAACATTTAATACAATAGAGATTAAATATTTTGTGTCACGACCCAAAATCGAAGGGGAAAAATCGTGACATGGTCAGTGATTAAAAATCACCTCAGGCCTTAATATCACACAACCAAATTTATTTTTATTTTTTAATTTATATTTATTTAGAAACTCCCAGGTCCGTAAAGTAAAATATATTACAATCAAAGCTCTCTAGTACATACAAAATACATACTTTGTCTAAAAACTTTAAAATTGCATTAATGTGAGGCACACACAAGTGTCACTCTCTCTTTTATTTAGCCATATATATCCACTACAATCTTTCACATGCAACGAGTAATCCTTCTTTATTCTTGATTCCCTGAAAGGATTTCATGAAACACAAAACCAATTCAGTAAGTTACGATATACTAAGGCCTCCAAATAAACATGGGATTAAGTAGGATAAAAACATAGCATAATAATCCATCAACTTGCAAAATCGTAAGAAAGAGAACAATCATATTCAAGTTGCAATCACCATAAGTGAGACAAAGAGAGATATATCAATCATCATATTATCATCTTCATCTTCATCTTGACCATCATAGGCGGTAATCCGGTAGCCCGGGAAGCGACCCCGACAAAACAATGAAATTGATATCAATCCAATGGATACCCGGCCGTATCCTTTCCACAATCCATAGGCGCGAATTCAAACATAGCTCGTTAGAGCGCTTCGCCCAAATGTTACACCAATATCCATTAAACTTCCCTTTAAAAAATCAATCCCATGTCATTATTTATAAAAATCTATTTTTCACGATTTATACTTATACAATTATTTTTATTCAACATAAAAATTTATAAAAACAATCATGAAACAAGTTTTGGAAAACAATATGTAATCAGAGTATATTCGTAACTCACCTCAACAGTGAAGCACACCATTTACCGTGCGCACAACTGCTTAATTATCGGAACCGAGGAGAGCTAGAGAGTGTTGCTGAAGCAGCTGCTCTTGCCGGGGTTGTATCGGAAATGGGGTGTTTTATTTTGGTGGTGTAGCTGTGCATGCAAGTGTGTGCTTGTGCCTTTGTGTGTTGTGGTATGTGTGGAATGAGGTGGGAAATAATAGGCATGCCTATTTATATAGTAAGATGGCAAGAGTCTAAAATTATCGTTGAGTATCTAATATAATCTAGCATTATCTAATAATATCTATAGCAAATCTTATCTAATTTTATCTTATCCATTCATATCTTAATATTTCAAGTATATACCTTTGATGCTTAAGATATTTCTAGAATTATACTCATTTGATACTTAGAATATTCTTAAATTATCTAGAATACTCATTTATAAAATCTAGGGATATTGTAGTGCAATAACATTAAGGTAGCTTACTCTAAAATAGAGTACTGGCTCATTATTTTTTGACCCCACGATTCTCTGGCCTGAGGGGACCCGTGCCTCAATCCCATGTCGCGTTGTTGTTAACAAGGTTGGGGAGATATTTGTAGAGTTTAATAAAAATTGCCACCTTTGCAAAAAAAAAAAAACCCTAATCTTTAATAAACCCTGAGTCACGATCGATATACTCCTTAATCCTAACGGTAAACAGCCCACTAAAAATTAGCTCTTTATTTGTTATTTTTTCCTAATTCTTTATTGCATTTTCTTTGTTTATAAAAGTTGGGGTGTTACATTTTGTTTCTTCAAAATTAATTACAGTGTGTCACGTCACCATGTTTTATTAAGAAACCGTTCCAGAACACCTTCTTAAAAAATAACTATTTATTTCACATTTTTAAATTCAAAAATAATGTAAATAAAAAGAAGAAATTAATTAGGCATCCTCTTTACTCAACTTATGTAGGTGTCCATCCTATAGGTTTTAAATACTTACGTTAACATCCTCAAAATCCATTATAACCCACTATATATATATATATATATAGTGCTAGCACGTGCCTGCGGCAGTACGCATCTCTGTTGGAAGGGGATGACAGTTGTGTGATTTAGGTGAAAACCACGGGCACTTAACCGGGAAGTGGAAGGATGCACTACAGTCTTTGGATCAATGAATCTAAGTCGTTCTAATAACTTGTTCTCACAGCCTTTGGATCAAACCATGTGCACTTAACCAAAAAGTGGAAGGATGCACTACAGCCTTTGGATCAAATGAATCTAAGCCGTTCTAACAACTTGTCCCCACACCCTTCTGTTTTATAATAGAGATTTCCCAATTTTGATAACCCTTTATTTTAGGTTTTCCATCCCCACCGTTTCTAACTAGTCTTACAATCCCTCAACTTTAATCTGTCCCCTTCCCTATTTTCACGTTTCTCATCCTATATTAGCTCCATTTCAAGCAGTAAGTAGGATGGATTCCTAAAATATCTCGTCCACTCCCCCATTACTGATATCCCATATCTCGAATTTGAGTTTCAAACTTCCAAGCTCCATTTCAAGCAGTATTAGGATGGATTCCTAAAATATCTCGTCCACTCCCCCATTTGTGATATCCCTTATCCCGAATTTGAGTTTCAAACTTTCAAGGTTGGTTTTTGGGACCTATGAATAACAACATTCAACTTACGATATGTACTAAGAGAAACTATTTCAAATTGGGAGGAAGCATTTGACGTCGGGAGAAATCATTTGAAGTTGGAAGAAACACTTCTTTGTTTACCAGGTATGAAATCCCCTAACCTTTTGAAGTTTAGTTTTTTTTTTTTTCCTCTGTCGTTTATTTCTTATAGTTGTAGTTTACTAGCTGTTCGCGAACACCCGACCGGGTGCCGCTGCCGCTGACGGGATTTTGGTAGTTTTGTGGTAGTTGGTGCTTCATATGAATAAAAAATTGAGGAGGAACGTTATACATTCACTATATATTTTGGTCGTTTGTTAGATTCACATTTGTCATGTTTACTAAAATGAACGCAGCATTTCCCGATTTATACAGTACTGTTTTAAATTGGGTCATATTCATATCTTTACGTATCAAACCCATCACATTCGGTTGACTCATTTATTTTTGTCTTTTGTTTTGCAATGGCAGTACACATTTGCAATGGAGGGTGGATTGATATTGGTTTATATAGTACGGTTGCCGGCATAATGATTAACAGATGAATGAATTTTGGACAAGTGATTCAGAAGATATGCAATAGGTGGATTGATCTGGATCCAGAATCTATCATGTTGAGTTACTCACTTATCGGGGGGTTTTATCATAGATTTGTGGATTTTGATCAAACGAACCTTAAATGTACTGATTAAATGGTAATTTGCAAAATTTGTCATGATTTTTATGACGTGTTTGTAGCTGAAATTTGATGTATTATGTATCGTTGATTTTCATGACAAATTTCCTAAAATCTGTCATGTATTTGTTAAATAAATTTATTCCATGATTTCCATTATAGTTCTGCAGAAATTTGACATAATTTTTTCGATAATTAAAATGGATCTCTAATGTTATCATGTTTGTCACTAATGTTTGCAAATTCATCATGTTCATTAGTGTTATGCAAATACGAGTTATCATGTTTCTCATGATTTTTGTAATGTGTTTGTAGCTGAGAGAGAAAATTAGGAGAGAGAATTAAAAAGATTAGGTGATAGAAATGTTTAAAAGATTGGAAAGAAATTTGCGATAATTAAAAAGACCCGCAAGCCATGATAAACTTTGCAAGAACTGCATAAAACAAATAAAACCATGAATGTGGTTTAGAAATTGCAACTTACTGGTTTTAGCCATTGTTGATCGTTGATAAAAGTCACCGCCTAGGATTTTTGAAAAAAGGTTGACGGAATGCTTGGGTGGGTCAGTGTAGTTCGGACTTTCAGGCCGACCAACTTCCGATGGGTGATTTGCATCTTAGTTCTAATTCACTTCGCCAGAACGGGGTGCGTAAACACCCGACGAGATGGATTTGCTATATTTTTTTCCGTTTCCCCTTTCCTGTAGTTTTCGCCATCCTCTGTTTCTTTTCCCGTCCTCTTTTCTTTTGTTTTGAACTAGAACTCTACAAGTATGGGGAAGGTTGGAAGTAACAGTACTTGTAAGACCCGTACCAAACTCAAGGTACAAGGACTAACGGGATAATATTCATCTACATCTAAATCTAAATCTAACGACCGCAGGACCTCTACCAAACAAATTTATAAGGATTATTATCCATTAAATTTGTTTAAAGGAAAAAACAC
>WJXA01000222.1:0-22789 GCA_014282245.1 Rhododendron simsii | reverse complement strand
ATGTTCCAGTTGCATTTTGCGCTAACGCTCATTATATTGTGCTTTTAGCTTGAATTACATAAAAAATTCAAAGTTGAAATTTTTGTTTTCTTGCATTTCATATATATAGGTTAGAAATTGAACCCACTAGTGATTTTGCCATTGAATATTTCCGTTGCTTGACTTTCTATTAAAAGATCCGGAATTTTTTTTTTGAAACCTCACTCGGTTCTTGTTACAGTGCTTTATGATTAGTACGATCTAATTTTAATAAACGAAAGAAAGAAACGTCTTCTTATCGCACTACTAGAAAATTCACCTATATTGACATGCAAAAAATTGTTACTAAACTATATTAGTGACAAAAAATTATAGCAATTGATTTTGGCACTGCAAATATTGATAACCACACTCCAATATTTGAACACTAAAAAATAAATATTGGAGTATGATTATCAAAACGTGGAGTGCCAAAATCAATTACCAAAATTATTGTCAAAAAAATATCATTACATAAGTGTAGCTAAAGAAATTTAATAACAAACATAAAGTTGTTACTATAGTCTTAGGCTTGGTGTGGACTCATAGAAAGAAGTTAAAAAAAGAAAAAAGAAAAAATTAAAATTTTCCTTCCCTTGTTTGGTTCTAAAAGAAAAGTTGAGAAAAATTTCCAATCTTTATTCAACTCTTCCAAGTTTTCTCTAATTTCCTTCTCAAGTATTCATATTCTTTCTCTAGGTTCCAAATAGAGCCTTACTTTCAGTGAGAAGGTAAAATAAAAAAAAATTCTAATGTTGCGCACAAGAGTTGCGAGTTGAATAGGTTCCTCACATGTGATGTACCAAGTACCAACAAACCAAAAGCATCATTTTTGCAAATAACCCTACGTATCCTAAAAAACAAAAACTACGCATGATTCACGCAACACTCGAACCTGCGCGATGAAGTTCTTAAAATCATGCTGCTGGCCAGTTGCACCAAGTGTCCTTTGTGCTATTTCTTCGTCGAAGTTTTAATAGATATTATGTATCATCAATTTTTTTTTGGCTGCCCTAACCTGGGGGTTGCCCAAGTCCGAAGGCTTGCTGGGCTTACCCCGGAGCCGGCCCTGGGTATGTATTTTGCCCCTGATATCTGCATATGTATTTTTTCTAATTCAAGTTCTCCATGATTTCGGCTTATTAAAGAAAAAAAAAGAAAGAAAGAAAGTTCTCCGTGATTTCTGCAAGCCGTGAGAATGGATCCTAAACTTCTGAAGTTGGTAAGTGCTACGATCACTGCACTAAGTCTACCGCACATGTGTGGGGCTCGCTCTGGTCTTACAAAAATACAAAAAATATATATATACACAAATTTTAAAATAATTTTTTATGGAGCCATGTAAAAAATCAGTTCCAATGAATATCGGTAAGTATTTTTTCTGGATTCATAGGAACGAAATTTAGCAATTTAGCAATTTCACTCTATGAATTTAGAAAAAATTCTTACCGATATCCGTTAAGAGTTGATTTTTTTATAAAGTCCCATAAGAAATTAAAACTTATAGGTATTTTTTTTTGTATTTTTGTGAGATCCAGAGTGGCTCCACACGTGTGCAGTAGACATGCGCAGTAAGCCTAAACTTTTTGACGAACTCATAAGCTTCCACCAACTATCCCTAACATATATGTAATGCAAAAATGGTGTTCATATGAAGGCAGAAAAGAAAAGCAGCAAAACCTAAGATTTTTGGAGTACAGGTAAGTAAGTACTATTAAAGGTACTACTGGTATGAACAGAAAATATCATCGGCAAAGACGTCTTTTACATCACAGAGCTTGGGATATGATTAATAATACCTAGTGGGAGGGGTATTGATAATCCCATGAATTGGGAGGATTGGTAATACATAGTATTCCTAATCTCAACCCTTATTGTGCAATCAAACAAAGAGTTTAGAAGAACACCAGGATTAAGGCCCCGTTTCAGTACACATTCTTAAAAAATAAGTATTTATTTCACATTTTTAAACTCAAAAATAATGTAATTGAAAAATAATTTTTCAATTTTTATTGCATAGTATTAAAGATTTCAATGAGATCTATCAAATAAGATCCTATTGATAGGAAAATAATTTGCGTAAGCACATAATTTTTGAATTTGAAATTGCCCTCTTAAAAAATAAGTACTTATTTTCTTTTCCGGAACAAAGCCTAACAATCCTATCCTAACCCCTAACTCACTTATCAAACATGACCTTAGGCTAGACTGGCCTACCCAAAAAACTCAATAGTTCGTGCAAAAAACCATCCAATGCATATGAGATCCTCATTATAAGATGACTAGGGTTTGCTCGTGCCTAAAGGCAAGGCTCAACGCATTTTAAACACAACTAAAATAAATTATGAAACTATTGACCACCCCCGCCAACGAAACTGATCTATACGGTCAACATGTTCATGTAACACCGAGGGATCGTTCAAAATTTTAAAATAGCACACACACCAAGAGAGAACATGGAACGTTTGGTTATTATTATCATTATTATTTTTATTTATTTATTTAAAATAAATTATGAAACTATTGACACTTTCACGAAGAGGGCTGCTCCGCCCCCCCCCCCCCCCCCCCCCCCCCCCCCCCCCCCCCCCCCCCCCCCCCCTCGACACCCCACCCCCGGTCCCACACCCAATTTCCCCTATTACCCCTCCCACACAACCCCCCCCGGCCGTTTATTTTTTTTTTTCCCTCTTTTTTCCTCTTTGTTTTCTTTTGTTTTTTTTCGGTTAGATTTTTTTTTTCATTTTTTCTCTTTATTTTCTTTTCTTTCCTTCTTCCACTTTGAATCTTTCTTTTATTTTTAAAATTTTTAATTATTTTCTTTATTTGTTTCTTTTCCCATTTACCTCCCTTCTTCTTCTTTTTTTTGGTTAACTCAAATTCTATTTTTAATTAAAATTGACTTTTTACTTAATAAATTTAGATTATTTTAATTAGTTAATTAATTAGTATTAACAATGAATAATAAAATAACTTGTAATGAACAATAATAAATTGAAATAAAATTTCATTTTATTATAATTGAGTACATATTGTCAAAGCATGAAAATACATAAAAACACAAATTCTAATCAATATCGCCTTCAAATGCTGCTCCCGGCGTGCTTATACCCATTACTTCGTACGTGTACCATAATTGGCAGCTCATCGTTTAGCTTCGTCCGATGCATGCTCATCCCACCATATTGGGATGGGTGGTACATGATAATGAGGTTCTAAGAAAACTTGCACGAAATTATTGTTGTTAACACGGGCAATAGCAATTTCCCGGCGGTACGCGACTGGAACTGGAGGGGACCTCAATGGCAAATTAGTAAAACAACCGTAAACATCCTCATCAAATGTATGCAGTACAAGGTTGTACCTTGTTGCGATGACAACTCCCAAAGTCATAGCCTCCATCCAATGTTCAATTGGTGCCGTAGGCTCGAACCAATTCAGTAAAATTAGTAGACGCTTTGCCCAATTATTTGCTGCATAAATCACACTGTATAGATAATAATTTTCTCGAATCTCTTCAATAAGGTCCTCTCTTACTCGACTCCAATCATTTTCACTATACCCGATTAAGGGACGTTGTCATTTTTGGTCGTTAATATGCAAAACAATAACAGTAAAGACTAACCTGGTCGGTGGTAAGTTCTGGTGTATAATCGCGACTATTGTGACAAATGGTCTCTCCCCAACCCATATGGCCGCCCCCCCCCCCTAAATAATGAGTTTTTGGATTGACAAATGGTCTCTCCCCACCCCACATGCCCCCACCCCATATTTGCTCCATGGTTAAAGTCTAATTCTAGGTTAAAGTCTAATACAAATATAATTACAAAATAACTGTTTCAATTTTCAATCCGTTTGAACCGGTATAAAGATCTTAGAGTAAAAAATTCATTATGGCTATTTATAATAAAATGATAAAAAAATACGATTTTCACTCTAGTTCAACTGAATTGAAAATTGGAACACTTCAATTATATTAAATAAATAAAAACGAAAAAAGGTATAAAAGTTATTAAGTAAATAAATGAGAAATAAATAATGGGTTGATTACTTATGTATATAATATTAAATAATTTAAAAATACATATAAAGAGTTAAAAAAATAAGTATTCTGATTTTTAATTCGTTTAAATTGGTGCAAAGATCTTATTTTTCTTATCATTTCATCATATATGGTCGTAATGAATTTTTGGCTCTAAGGCTTTTCAATGAGCACCCTAAGAGAAAACTGAAACTAAATAAAGAATCTTAGGATACTTGTTGAATGGCCTTAGAGCCAAAAATTCATTATGACCACTGAAGATAAAATGATAAAAAAAAATAAGATCTTTGCACCGATTCAACCGGATTGAAAATTGGAACACTTAAATAATATTAAATAAATAAAAACGGAAAAAGATATAAAGATTATTAAAGTAAATAAAAGAGAAATAAGAAAAATTAGAATTGGGGTATTTTTGGAAGAGGCGGGGTGGGGTGGGGGTTCAGGGGTAAAAAGGGAATTGGGGTGTGGGGCCAGAGGGGGGCGGGTGTTAGGGGGGAGTAGCAATTTAGGCCCCGTTCCAGAAACTTTCTTAAAAAATAAGTACTTATTTTGCCACTTCTCATTCAAAAATAAGAAGGATCATTTCACAAAAATCAAATAAAAAGTTTCTTTCACATTTTCAAACTCAAAAATAATATAAATGAAAAAAAAATTCAATTTTTTTTGCATCGTATTAAAGATTTCAATGAGATCTATCAAACAAGATCCATAGTGATAGGAAAATTATTTGCGTAAACTCAAGATTTTTGAGTTTATACAAAAAAATAAGACTGTTGCTATGATAATGGGCGCCGGCGCAGGGAAATCGTACCGGCGGCCGCGCCGGGCCGTCTCCGGCCACCGGATGGCTGATCCGAGCGGTCCAAAAATTCTATAAAAAAAAAGAACCGAGGTGTGTAGGATGCTTGATCCGAGCTCCATTTTTCCGTGTGTGTATATGATCATATACACACACGGAAAAATGGAGCTCGGATTAAGCACCCTACACACCTCGGATGCCGTTGATTCCCGCGTGGGGCCCCCTCGGTTTCTTTTTCAATAGAATTTTTGGACCGCTCGGATCGGCCGTCCGGTGGCCGGAGACGGCCCGGCGCGGCCGCCGGTATGATTTCCCTCCCGGCGCCCATTGGTACCTATATAAATTCTACCAAAATAATTACCATCCTTCTCATTTTCTGGAACAACCCTTCTTATTCAATAAAAAATAAGTTCGTAACTTGTTTCTGGAACGGGGCCTTATTTCACGAATATCTTTCCAGCTGTCCTTTTCCTTTGAACAATAATTGTGCTCCCACTTGGAAAACTGTGCTAACACGGTACTCGGGGGGTGCTCCACTAACCCTTCTTTTTTAAAAAGTTCTTTTTCTTCAATTTTCAAGTTCAAATATAATGAAAATGAAAAATAATTTTTTGATTATTTTTGCACCGTATAAAAGATCTCAATGAAATCTATCAACCAAGATTCATATTGGTAGGAAAATTATTTGCGTAAACACATAATTTTTGAGTTTGAAATTACCTTCACTACTACAATAAACCATAAAGATCACAGTTATTGACTGTGATTATAAGTTTTTCATCACACTCTTGCTACCGTGATGGATTTGAGTGTGATTGTAAGTCACTCTCTTTTATCACGGTTATAAACCGTGATTGAAAGAGAGAAACAATCACGGCCAAAAGGTGTGATCGTTTCTCTTTTATCACGGTTATAAGCCGTGATTGTTTCTCTTGGGCGTGATCATTTCTCTTTTCTGGGTGTGATTGTATGTCACTTTAGATCACGGTCTATAACCGTGATAGAAAGTTCAAAATGATCACACCACCATAAATTGAGATAGAAAACCATTGTGTGTGATCTTTTCTTTGTATCTTCTAGGCCATCTTTTCTTGTCATTGCTAAGTTTCGAACCCACGCGCTCTTAGTTGATTTCCCAAGCTTATACCACTAAGCTAGCTAAGAACTTCTGTTAGATTAGGAAAACAAAAATATTTATACTTACTTCCTAAAGTGAGAAAAAAAAAATTTCTCTTAAAATTTGTTGAATTTTTTGGAATGCAATTAACATGATATTAAAATATATAAAAATACATATATAAACATTGTTTAAAAAAATTTTAAAATATGACAACATATTTTTTTCCAATCAAAATTAGTTGTTGTCACCAAAAGATTTTCTTGGGGCGAAAAATTTAGTTGACAATAATATTTTTTTGTTGTAGTGTGCACTTTGTATTTTTATGAAAATTATCACAACATGCAGATTGTAACATTATGGACAAACTTAAATTTTTTTTTTTATAAACTAACCATTTCATATGGATTTTGTGTTTATATTGAATTTCAATTTCAATGGTGGCTTCTCCATCCCTCTAACAACCAATTACTAGCCTCATCAACAAAAAAAATCCTTACGGTAGCATTTTTTCACCTTAGCTTTCACTGTCTTCATGATTCCTTGGCTCACGGGAAGTTGCCTGGCTCACTGAGTCCGAATTTGCCACTATTAGGATAACCATTTATGTTATCAGTTTGTTAGTAGCTTCTTGGATAGGTTCAATTCAAATGTATACTTATCTTGTATGTTGTTATGTTCTATCCTTGTAATCATTATATAAATAGAAGAACCTCTCTCACGTTCAAGTGTGAGAATCATTTCTATCAAACCAATCAGTTGTTTTAACTTGGTATCAGAGCTCCACTCAATCATGACTTCCGCTACCTCTTCTTCTTCTACTACCTCTCAGACTGTTGAAGTTACCTCTACCAACAAATCTTCCTTATTTCCAAATGCTCATCACTTTCTTTCTCTCAAACTTACCCACACAAATTATTTGTTTTGGAAGACACAAATCACTCCTTATCTCCGTGGACAACATTTACTGGGCTATGCCGACGGCACCAATCCGTGTCCACCACGCACCATTTCGTCCAATGGTGCTGCTATTCCAAATCCTGATTTCCAAATTTGGTTTGATCAAGATCAGTTGCTAATGAGCCTCTTGATTTCCTCTTTGACGGAGGATGTTATTCCTCTTATCGTCGGTGCCATGACATCTCGGGAAATCTGGACAACACTTGAGTCCGCCCTCGCTTCTCCGTCCAACACTCGAATCCTCCAACTCCATCTTCACCTTCAGAACATCAAGGGCGAGCTCTCCGTTACCCAATATCTTCAAAAAGCCAAAGGTCTTTATGATGAGTTGAATGATGCGGGCCGTCCTCTCTCCTTACAAGACTTCAACCTTTACATTTTCAACGGCCTTAATCCTACATTCCAAAATCTGATCCCGACACTTGCAAATCATCCGTCACTTTCTTATTCCGAATTGCATAGCTTGCTTCTTAGTCATGAGCTCATGCACTCAATTGGCTTTGCCTCTCTCTCGGTCTCCGATACCACTGAAGCATCTCCCCAGGCTAATTTTGTGCAACGCAATGCCTCTGTGCACCGCAATGCCTCTTCTAACGGTGGCTATCGAGGACGTGGTCGCAATGATCGCGGTCGTGGTCGCGGTTGTAACCAAGGCTACCGCCCCAATGATTCTCGTGGTGATGCTCGTCATTTTTCCCATGAGTCCCGCAATTATCACTCTACTGATTCCCACCAGCGGTGCCAAATTTGCAATGGTGCAAATCATACTGCCCTCTCATGCAACCAGCGCTACAACCATACCGCGCCGCCTTCTGCTCACTTGGCTTCATACAATTCCGCTCCTGCCCCTTTTGCGGATTGGTTCCCCGACACTGGTGCAACTCATCATGCTACACCAGACCTTATGTCTCTTTCTCACCATGAAAATTACCTTGGCAGTGATCAGCTTCAAGTAGGGAATGGTAAGGGGTTACCCATCCATAAAATTGGTACCACCACTCTTCAAACCCCATCTTCTTCCATTCGCTTATTTAATATCCTTCATGTTCCCTTACTTACTAAATCTCTTCTTTCGGTTTCTCAATTTACCAAGGATAACAGTGTTTTCTTTGAGTTTCATCCCTCTTATTTTTTAATCAAGGATCAGGTCACCAAGAAAACGTTGTTCCGCGGGGAAATTGAATCAGGACTTTACAAGTTCTCCAACTCCACACCAATTCCTCCATCTGCTCATATCTCTGAAAAGGTTGATTCTGTGTGCTGGCATCGTCGTCTCGGCCACCCTCATCATCGTGTTTTTCGTCAAGTCCTTGTTCAAAATAAATTGCCGTGTTCGTCAAATAAACGGCAGTCTATTTGTCATGCTTGCCAGTTAGGGAAGTCGTGTCGTTTGTCATTACCTGTAACGCAGTCTGTTAGTAAAGCTCCACTAGATCTTATTTTTAGTGATGTTTGGGGACCCGCTCCTGTTTGTTCACTTAATGGGCATCGTTACTTTGTTCTTTTTCTTGATGTTTATTCCAAATATTTGTGGTGTTTTCCAATTGCACTCAAATCTGATGTGTTCCAAGTTTTTCTTCATTTTCAAGCAATGGTTGAACACCAATTTTCAACCACTATCAAACAGGTCCAAACGGATTGGGGTGGGGAATTTCGCAATCTGCCAAAATTCTTTCAAAAATGTGGCATTATTCATCGTCTCCCTTGTCCTCACACACATGAACAGAATGGGAAAATTGAGAGACGTAATCGTCATGTTGTTGAAACTGGGTTGGCTTTACTTGCTCATGCTTCTGTGCCACAAAAATTTTGGCACTTCGCTTTTGAGACTGCGGTTTTTCTTGTTAATCGTCTTCCCTCACTTGTTTCCAATGGCCTCTCACCTTTTGAATGTCTCTTTAATAAGAAACCTGATTATAATTTTTTAAAGGTGTTTGGGTGCTTATGTTACCCATTTTTAAGACCCTATAACCGTCATAAAATGTCATTCCGATCTGCTCCGTGTATTTTCCTCGGTTATAGTCCTTCTCATCATGGGTATCGTTGCTATGATCGTAGCAATGGTCGTATATACATCGCCCGTCATGTCCGCTTTGACGAGCATACGTTCCCTTTTTCTGGTGCTTCTATTCTTGGGTCCCCACCTGTGGTCCCACCCCCATGCTCTCCCTGGGGCGTTGTCCAGCACACAATCTCTTCCCCATCACAAAATTCAACCACGTCAATCCCATTACAGAATTCCAATACCACTCAACTTCCTCTTACTCCATCTCCCACCAGTACTACTCCCACCCAACCTCTATCTTCACCTCATCCAAATCCTAATTCAACCTCTCCTTCTACAAATTCCCGATTTCAGCGTTTATCTCAACCTCCCGTGGGCATTAATCTCGTAATTGATCTTAACCAATCTCCAGATACACCTCCACCAAATCCTCCAACCCATAAATCCAAACCTTATCCTCATCCAATGGTTCGAAGGTCAATGCAACCAAGAGCTCTCTCGCACACCTCTAATGTTCCTCATTCCATCTCCCCAATTGCCGAACCCACGTCCTACACCACAGCCTCCAAGTCCCATGACTGGCGCCATGCTATGAGTAATGAGATTTCTGCCCTACTTCAAAATGGGACATGGACTTTGGTTCCTCCATCCCATGCTCACAATATCGTCGGGTGTAAATGGGTTTATCGTATTAAAAGAAAACCCGATGGTAGTGTTGATCGTTACAAAGCCCGTCTTGTTGCAAAAGGGTTTCACCAACAGCCGGGTGTCGATTACTCTGAAACTTTTAGTCCCGTTGTCAAACCGACCACAATTCACACTGTTCTTTCAATTGTGACTTCCCTTCATTGGCCAATTCATCAATTTGATGTGAACAATGCCTTTCTCAATGGTTTCCTTGACGAGCTCGTGTACATGACTCAACCACCCGGGTTTGTTGATCCCACAAAGCCTTATTTTGTTTGCAAGTTGCATCGTTCTCTCTACGGCCTAAAACAAGCTCCTCGTGCATGGTTTACTCGTCTCTCAACCTTTCTCTTCTCCCATGGTTTCCTTGCAGCCAAATCTGATGCGTCTTTGTTTATTTACCGGCGCTCCACCATTCGGATATACATACTCATTTATGTCGATGATATCTTGATCACAAGTAATTATCCTCCGTCCATCTCTCGACTCATTTCTACCCTCCATTCTGAGTTCACCCTCAAAGACCTTCGCTCCCTGCATTATTTTTTGGGCATCGAAGCTCATTCGACTTCCGCCGGGCTCCATCTGTGCCAACGCCGCTACATTCTTGAGCTGTTGTCAAAAACTGGTATGCACTCCTCCAAACCTGTCCTCACTCCCTTTTCTCCTACCACAAAACTTTCTAAACATGGTGGAAAACCCCTTACTGACCCGTCCCCATATCGCCAAGTTGTGGGTGCCCTTCAGTACCTAATGCTAACGCGACCCGACATTGCTTTTGCGGTCAACAAAGCCTGTCAATTCATGCATTCCCCAACCGACGAGCATTGGACTGCTGTCAAACGTATACTTCGGTATCTCAAGAACACAATAAATCATGGCTTGTTTTTCTCTCGCCATTCTCGACTGCATTTAGAAGCCTTCTCAGATGCTGATTGGGCGGGTTGTGTGGATGACCGTCGCTCCACCGGCGGCTATGCCATTTTTCTAGGCACCAATCTTGTCTCTTGGTCCTCTCGGAAACAACGTACGGTTGCCCGGTCTTCTACTGAATCAGAATACAAAGCTTTAGCTGATGCTGCGGCTGAGCTATCTTGGTTTCAGTCTCTATTATTTGAGCTTGGTATATCTTTGCCTTTGGCTCCTACACTTTGGTGTGACAATGTTGGCGCCACATATCTTACTGCTAATCCGATTATGCATGCTCGTACAAAACATGTGGAAATTGATTTTCATTTTGTCCGCGATAAGGTTGCTCGCAAAGATCTCCTCGTCCGGTTCATTTCCAGCAAGGATCAAATTGCCGATGTTCTGACCAAAGGCTTGTCTTCACCCCAGTTTATTTTTCTCCGTGACAAACTGACGCTCACTTCCCGTGCACCATCAGTTTGAGGGGGCGTATTAGGATAACCATTTATGTTATCAGTTTGTTAGTAGCTTCTTGGATAGGTTCAATTCAAATGTATACTTATCTTGTATGTTGTTATGTTCTATCCTTGTAATCATTATATAAATAGAAGAACCTCTCTCACGTTCAAGTGTGAGAATCATTTCTATCAAACCAATCAGTTGTTTTAACTGCCACTGTTTGTATGTCTCTATGTTGTCGGCATTACATAATAAAGACACGCTAATAATGGACGAAGACTAAACATACAATAAACTTTTTTAAAAAATGAGTGGATTAGTGTTTTGTATTTTATTATTTTTATTTGTTGGGTATGTCAAATTGTCACTAATGGCATTGAGGTAGTGCTTCAGGCTAAGCTTATGCTGGGTGGTGTTCGATTCTCGTTGGTCACACGCTTTGAATAATTTTTTAATTTCAATTCCAACGTTTCAGCATCAAAATGAAAGAAAAAACAATTAAGAATAATTTTTAATTTCAATTCCAACGTTTCAGCATCAAAATGAAAGAAAAAACAATTAAGACCAGTGCGGGGTTCCGAACTCGTGACGGCGGGGGTGTGGTAGGGCCATCCCTTACCACTGGAACAATACGCCCGTACTGATATATTCTCGGTAATTTTATATATATTACTTAACTTCTTTGGTTCACAAAAAAAAATCCCGATAATATCAGGTGGGTCACATGATCCGCCTGTGCCTTAATTGAATCCGCCCCTGGGTGAGATCATTTCTCTTTTATCTCACCACAAGAGCGAGATCTTTTATCTCATTCTTTTCCTCCCTAAAATCTTTTATCACACCACAAGGGTGAGATCTTTTCTCTTTTTTATCACGCCACAAGGGTGAGGTCTTTTCTCTTTTATCTCTCCACAAGAGCGAGATCTTTTATCTCATTTTTTTCCACCCTAAAATCTTTTATCACTCCGCAAGGGTGAGGTTGTTATTCTTTTATCTCACCGCAAGAGCGAGATCTTTTATTTGCGCTAAAACCTACTTTTTATCTCAGTTTTGGACTTAAACTGAGATAAAAAATTTTAAGCACCACTTTTTATCACACTTTCACTAAAACCGTGATCTTTGTGAATCTCCTTAGTGTGACGCATATCTATTATTGTAGTAGTGCTTCCTTTTTTAAAGAGTTCTTTTTTTAAGAAACCGGAACACCACCTCATATCAAGACTTTTTGGTGAGGCACGCGGAAGGATCCGAAAACAAAGGAACAAGAGTCTGTACCCACCGATTCTCTGTATATTTTTAAAATTAAAATTTTTAAACATTTTATTTTTATAATTAAAGTACTCAATGAATACTATAATTTGGTTAAAAAAATAGAATATATATATATATATATATATATATATATATAAATATTTGGAATTTAAAATTACACGAGTTCTCGTAAGCCGTAATAAGTATTTAACGGCCCGTTTGGATGGAGGATTTGTTATGGGTGGATATAGAAGGAGGGGGGATTTGAAGGTGGATATGTAATGAGGGGTGATATGTTAAGAAGGGTGGCCCCACCTCTTAAGAATGGTGGATTTGTAATGAGGTGTTTGGATGATTTTTTAGGAAGGGGGATTTAGAAGGTGAATATGATGAGATAAGATATCAAAAGACTGAATTGCCCCCACTTTATTTTTTAATGCTCAAAATTTATTTATTTCATACCAATTAGAATAAATTGATATTTATCTTTAATTTTATGATGAAATAATTTCATATTAAAACACAAATGTTGAAATCATGTTTCTTATTAGAAAAAAAAAATACTTATTTTTCGAAAATGTTTTAAAAATGCAAAAGTGAAAAAATGGCACCCGTGGACCTCACTTACTCCATTACTCGAAAAAAATATATGTATATGTAAATATAGATACACAAGACCACGTTTCTATTGTTTCCTCGGAGGAAAAAAAAAACCATCCCAGAGGTACTTCTTCTCCGACGCCGACATGAGCAACCCAGCCCAGAGGTACCACTTCTTCTTTGGCTCTCTCTCTCTCTCTCTCTCTCTCCGTTCGGTCTCCTCTCTCTCCTGAACAAGAACAACAAGCAAACACGTAATAAAAGGGAAAGGGGGAGGGCAGAACGGTCAAATGAAAACCCGGATATAGCAACGACGGGGGGAACCCAGTTCTTGGCAAATCCACCTTTGCCCTGATTTATAATCCCAACAGTAACGAATCCCCCTTCCAAATCAGGCCTCCATTTTCTCTTCCAAACACCGGATATAGCCAGAAAGAGGATTTGTAATCAGGGGGACTTACAAATCCGGGAGTTTCTCCCCCATCCAAACAGGCCGTAAATTAGGACGGAGGAGGCAGAGGTTTCACCTGTTGTGAAATGGTCCTTCTTTTAGAATCGGTCTCATCCTCCTTTTTTTTTTTGGTTCCCATCGTTCCACCTGTTATGAAATGGTTGGATAATATGACATCATTGTAATGTAATGGACATATGGATGACAAAATTAGAGCTGATTTCATGACAACTACTCTCAAAATGAGGACATAATAATAATAATACAATTTTTGCAAGACAAATTTAAATTTTTTTCAACAATTCACTAAATATTGATGAGTTCTTTTAATTTATGAAAAAATGAAATTTTTTCTTGAAAAAAATGCATTATTTTTGAATTCTCATTGTAAACCGAACAAACAATTTTGGACAGAGATATGATATCCAAAATATGATACTCAAACTTCACCTTGACTTTATATATTGGGAATTATATATCGAATCCCCGACCAGTATCAGGGCAAATTCGTGTAGATTATGCTATATACACTACATAGTTACATTATATGTTACACTACATTTTATATGGGACCCATTTTGGGTCTCATAAAAATTCATAAAAATATCCATAAATTCTAAAATATTGTTTTATAGGGTCTTGCAAACAATCAACTCCAATGGATATCGGTAAGTATTACTTCTTGATTCATAGGGATGAATAAAACAACATTTTAAAATTTGTCAGTATTTTTTTGGATTTTTCTGAGGTCCGAAATAGGCTCCACATAAGATGTATTGTAATTATGTAGTGTAAAAAGGTAGTGTACCTATCTATAAGCTCTGTTCCAAAAAAAAATAAGTACTTATTTTTTAAGAATGCAATTTCAAGCTCAAAAATCATGTGTTTACATAAATAATTTTTCTATCAATATGGATCTTGCTTGATACTCCCTCCATTCCAAAATGACTGTCCCGTTCGGTCTCCAATGCAAATTTTAAATTGTTAATATTTTTGAATCTATAATGAATTTTATGTGCAATATGGATTTTATATGATAGATCTCAATTAGTTCTATTATACGAAGTTTTTAAAATTTTTAAAAACATTGTAAATTGAAAGATATTAACAATTTAAAATTTGCATTGGAGACCAAACAGGACAGTCATTTTGGAACGGAGGGAGTAGATCTCATTGAGATTTTTAATATGGTGCAAAAAAAAATAAAAAATTATTTTTAATTTATATTATTTTTGAGTTTGAAAATATGAAATAAGTATTTATTTTTTAAAAATATGTTCTGGAATGCTTTGTTTGGATTGAAATTTAAATTTTTTTTTGAAAAATAGTAAGATTAATGAGTGGAGAGAGATAGAGAAAGAAATGTTAAAAATAGAAAAATTTAGGAGGAATTTAAAAATTCTTTTTAATTTTCAAAAAGAACAAGGCATCAGTGTTTTCAAATATCGATTCGGAAAAGAGTAGCATTTCCGCGTCATAGGCCAACTACTTTTAATAATAGGAGTGGCATTTCCTTTCCTGGCCCCACTTTTTGTATTTTTCAACAGCGAATAGTGTCTATAATAAAATTTTAAAAAAACGAACGGTGGAATGGGTAACAGGGTAAGGACCACCTACTAATAGCATTTTCATTCCGGGCCCCACTTTTTGTTTTCTCAAAGGTGAATAATTCCCATAAAATTCATTTTGTTAAGGTTTTTATTTTGTTAAGTATTTATTTTTTATTTTATGAAATTGGCCATTCTCTTATAATATACTCCCTCCGTTCCAAAATGACTGTTCCGTTTGGTCTCCAATGCAAATTTTAAATTGTTAATATCTTTCAATCTACAATGTTTTTAAATATTTCAAAAACTTTGTATAATAGAACTAATTGAGATCTATCATATAAGATTCATATTGCACACAAAATTCATTATAGATTGAAAGATATTAACAATTTAAAATTTACCTTGGAGACCGAATGGGACAGTCATTTTGGAACGGAGGGAGTATTATTTTTAATTCAAAAAATTTATATTTATTTTTTTAATTAGTGCAACACACCCTAAGTCATGTGTGCACATCTAGATGCGGGAGCGCGAGCGTGAAAGCGTCTCTCAAAAAAATTTCAAACAACTAAAATTCGTGAATGTAAAGCTTAAGAGCGCGAGCACATAACAAGAATTAAGTGCAGGAAATACAGCTGATGGTGAAATGGTTGACTAAGCTTTATAAATAAGAGGTGATGAACTCCAACTTTCACTACAAAAATAGAGCTGAAGATGCTAGTTTTATCCCGAAAGCATCTGGAGTCCATTTTGGTGACTTCGTTCACGCTCGCAGCGTTCCTCTTCGCGCTTCCTCGTGAGTACAAGGAAGACGAAGGAGGAGGAGGAGGAACAAGTTCCCCTGTTCCGACCGTTGTATTCAACACCCTCCCTCCCTCTACCTTCCACGTCTTCGTACTCTCTCTCATCTTTGCCCTTTCCATTTCTCTCTCGGCCCTCCTGATCCATGACTCCTCTTCTGATCATAACACTACCAATACTGCTGCAAATAATAAAATCAGTGGTTATTACCACCAGCATCTTGTGAATTTTTTTGGGTCCTCCTCCTCGGCTTCCATCGCCAAGGCTCTTGCCATCTTGTTCCGGGCCTTGTTACTGACTTCGTTCACATTCGCAGCCTTTCTCTTCGCGCTTCCGCGCGATTACAAGGAAGACGGAGGAGGGGGAGGAACAAAATCCCCCGTTTCGACCGTTGTATTCAACACCCTCCCTCCTTCTACCTTCCACGTCTTCATTCTTTCTCTCATCTTTGCCCTCTCCTTTTCTCTCTCTACCCTCCTGATCCATGACCCCTCTTCTGATCATAACACTACCAGTACTGCTGCAAATCATAAAATCAGTGGTTATTACCACCGGCACCTTGTGAATTTTTTTGGGTCCTCCTCCTTGGCTTCCATCGCCAAGGCTCTTGCCATCTTATTCCGGGCCTTGTTACTGACTTCGTTCACATTCGCAGCCTTTCTCTTCGCGCTTCCGCGCGAGTACAAGGAAGACGGAGGAGGGGGAGGAACAAAATCCCCCGTTTCAACCGTTGTATTCAACACCCTCCCTCCTTCTACCTTCCACGTCTTCATTCTTTCTCTCATCTTTGCCCTCTCCTTTTCTCTCTCTACCCTCCTGATCCATGACCCCTCTTCTGATCATAACACTACCAGTACTGCTGCAAATAATAAAATCAGTGGTTATTACCACCAGCACCTTGTGAATTTTTTTGGGTCCTCCTCCTTGGCTTCCATCGCCACGGTTCTTGCCATCTTGTTCCGGGCCTTGTTATTAACCGCCATTGAAGCATATTATTCTTCTTCTCCTTCGTCGGCGCTGACCATCGTGCTCTGTCGCTCCTGCTCCAACGCCGGGGCTGTATTTATTGGATCCAGGGACTGTGCTGTGCAGCCGCCGGCGCGGCCTTGCTGGCATCGGTCCAATGATCGGAGACGTTCACTGGCAACGACAATGATTGCCTTCGTCATTCTCATGGCTGCAGTAATCTCGACAGCAAACGCAGGTTGTACCCTACCTCAGGGGACCAATGGATCCCATGAGGTTCTTATTCCCGGTCACCAGTCATCAATTCCTTCAGATGTGCTGGCGACGCGTCCATCGGTGACTGCTGATCGCGCCCCTCTTGATGTCGTCGATTCCGGTGGCCAGGATGATGATTCCTACGGCGGCGTTAATTATCGGGCCACGGCCGCCGGGATCCGTCGAAACGACTACATTGCTGAATTTCCACCTCATCATGTCGATGTTCCCGCCGTGACTGGTGAGATTAGTAGTATTGATCAGATACGAACGGAGGAGCGGGTGGAGGACCACGACGAGAATGATTCCTTCAAGTTTGGGAATACAAGGGCTCTGATGGTTTCCAGTTTCCAGCCACACGGTAATTTGTCCGTGTTAGTTACTTGGTCTCCATCGCGGTCGACGTCTTCGCCTTCTCCGACTTCTTCGTTGTCATCGTCGGCCTCATTTCAGGTTACTATGGCTCGGTTAGCCGTTGCATTCGGTTGCACAGTTAATTTGATAGCCTTGATGATGTTGCGGGGAGGCCACCGAACGGCAGCAAACTTCTTTAGGCATGCCAGCTTTTTCTCAGTTGCGGTAGCGTTTTTTTCTATGACGTATATGTTCGTCCCCGATCACCTTGCTTGGGCTGTGTTGGCCGCGGCCGGTGTTCTGGCGCTAGGGTTCTTTTATTCCATTCTCTTGCGTAATTAATTGTTTCCCTAAAGCTTTTGGTATTGTGAAGTTGAATTAATTGTAAACCAACTTTTATATGAAAAATATAGAGAGATCTCATTTAAGAGTTTCGCTTCTGGCCTTCAAAACTTATGAGCTAGCCCTGCATAGTTGTAGAAATAGTTCGCATAGTTTTGGTAGATAATCACTGAAAGTTTATTAAATTCAACCATAATTCAAAAGCAAGAAAAATCTCCATATTAAGCACACTAAAAATTATGATAAATGAAATTATGCGATAATAGCATTGCGCCATTAGACGATTCTTCAATTAATCTTGAAAAATGCTCTACCAAAATTTCTCTCATTGTTCAGTCTCGATCGACTTCAATTTCTAACTTCGCCATTGGAATGCATATCACGCAGCCGTGGATAAAAAGAGAGTCTTATGGCATTTTCCTAGCTTTTGCACTTCCCCCTCTTGTTATCATAAACTGTAGAATTCCTTTTTTGACAGTCACAAAATCCCTTAGAGCATGTACACCAATACACAGCCAAACTACCTTGTGAATAGTGCATAATTTTAATTTATCTAGGGAAAAATTCAAAAAAACCCCTGAACTTTGAATTCAATGTCAAATAGGCACCTGAACTTAAATAAATTTCAATTGAACGCCTGAACTTTCATTCCGTTATTCAATTTACCCCCTTCCGTCTCAATCCGTGACTTTCCTAACGACAACTGCTGAGCTGGACACTAACAGACAAAACAAAGCGTTAGAGGGAGAAATTGGAGGAAAACAACAGTGATCTGACACCTTTTTAAGGCCCCGTTCGACTAAATAAGCCTACTGGCTTATTTTTTGTTCTTATTCAAATTTTTTTGTATTTTTTATTGTTCTCTTTACAATTCAAAAACAATTTTTCAAAAAATTCCTCCTAAATTCTCCATATTTTCAACATTTCTCTCTATATCTCTCTCCACTTATCATCCTTATTATTTTTCAAAAAAAAAATTCAAACACAAATCCAAACATAACAAGTTTTTCATCATTTTTTTGGGGATTATTGCGTCGTCATGACTAAAAGAATTTAAAAAGTTACAAATTACGATCGAAACATAATTTTTTTGAATAAAGACAAAAATAAGCCAATAAGCAAATTTTTTCATTTTTATTAAAAAAATAGATTTTGATAATAATTTTTTACTTTTTAAATTCCTCTCGTTATGACGATGCAATAATCCCCAAATAAATTGATGAAAACTAACAAATATGAAAAAAATTTGAATAAGGACAAAAAATAAGCCAATAGGCTTATTTAGCTGAACGGGATTTTAAAAAGGTGCCAAATCACTGTTGTTTCCCTCCAATTTCTCCATCTAACGTTTTGTTATGTCTGTTAGTGTCCAGTTCAGCAGTTGTCGTTAGGAAAGTCACGGATTGAGACGGCAGGGGGTAAATTGAATAACAGAGTGAAAGTTTAGGTGTTCAATTGAAGTTTATTTAAGTTCAGGTGCCTATTTGACATTAGGTTCAAAATTCAGGGGTTTTTTTTGAATTTTTTCCATTTATCTATCAACTTTTTCTTTCACAACTACACCAACACTATCTATTTTACCTAACACCTATTAAAATATACATTTTTTACTCTTTTTCTTTATCCTTTATTTTTAAGCCGAAAAACCCACAAGAAGTTTCCCAACTTCTTCTCTGTCCATTAATTAAATATTAGTAAAATGTAAACTTGCAGTATATATTTCTATATACGTTCATATATACTATATACTGTATCTACATATACGTGAGATCGAGGTCCCCGGACCTCGCAATTGATCGACGACGTTGCCGAATCTTCGTTGAAGATTAATTTCGGGAACAGTAGAGAGAGAAACCCAAGCCTTTCTTCATGGAAGACCTCCGTCAAAAGAGTTGTAATTGAAATTTGGAGGACGAAAATGAGACTCGAATGAAACTAGGAGGACCATTTTCATAAATTTCTCAAAAAAAATCCTACTGAACTCAATCACAACCTGATCCCATGAAATACAAATTTAATAGTATTAATATTGCAAAGGCCACCTAACATTCTTTTACTTTGTATATGTAAGAGAAAAACTTGTTCACGACTGGCTCCGCGCGATTTCGGTCATCTATTTCGATTTTGGACAGTCTGGATTTAAATTGGTAAAATTTCTCAGAAAAGAGTTAAAATTTTTGTAGGAAAAGTTTCATTAACATCCGAATTATTCAAAATATCTTTAAACTGCTGCAATTAGCACCGTAAACAACTGTTCACGGCTCCAAAGATTTTCTCCCGTATGTCGACATCTCGAGCCAGCTTTTTGACTTCAATAATTGAATCGAAAGAACCATAAAGATGAATTTAAGATGCATGTGACTCATAGCATGTTTTTTTGTCCCTATTAAATTAAACAGTGATTGACTTTTTGATCAAGAAAAAGATCTCGACGCTAATGATAGATGATGAGATACGGCAAAGAATGGGTTCCTTAATTTGTTTCATTAATTACTACATTTGTTTTGTTTTGGCAAACCTATAGTTACAGTACTGTTGATTTGTTGAATACATTAATTGAAGGTTGAGATGACTATTGCGGCTGTTTTTAGTTCAAATTAATTAGGAACTTGTTTTCGCCAAATTTTCAGTGCAGATTACCTTTGTATGTGTGTTCCTAATTTTTTTTTTTATTATTATGAAACAAACGTTGCACTAAGATCAATTAAGCATTCTGTGTTTTTTTTTTTTTTTGGTTGTGATACCTCGATCACTTTAGCAAAAATTACCAGATTTACTTAAGTCAAAACCTTTAATACTCGTTTTGGTAAATAACACAAAAAGAAGATTACACTCTCTTGTCACACTCTAATACTTTTCGTTGGTACATCAAAAACTAAAAAACAAATAGCATAACAAGACTACACTCTCTTGTGTCGAACCTTTAATACTAAGTTTAAAGTAAACACGAAATAAGGAAAACATCGATGTTGTAGTGCGATTCTTGTAATAATATGTCATCCAAATTTTACTCAGTTTTTTTTTTTTTGAAATAAAACCATAGGACCTCCATTTTATAAGCTCGTCTAGGAGCCTGGAAATATCTCACTGGTTTCTTCGTATAGGAGGCTAGAACATCATATACATCAAGGAAATTGGCCAAACTCGAAAACCTTTTTTTTTCTCACATTCTTGAAACATATCAAATTTCATTATAAAGCCTAATAAAGAGATTATTCCATCACTGCCATCGTAAAAGGAACGTAACTCAGGGCCCGCATAAGAAATGTGATGAGAGAGTTGTTGGTGGCCTGGGGCCTCCACTATTTGTAACAAGGAAGATTTGCGAAAACCTCATTTGTAGCATTCTTGGGCATTAAGAATTGCGAACTGAGAATCATGTGGTGCAGGGTTACTTGCACATAATTAATTGTACTAGTTGCAATTAATTAGGCGGTAAACAAAATGCAGAATTTTATCTTTTTGGTTTGTGACTTAAGAAGTACTGTACCTTTTATTCGTGTAGATAATCTGCAAACCAAATTAAAAAAATTATATACACACTAAATTGAATTCATAACGCAGATTCATACTCGTGTGGTTTTTTTTTTTAACCTCAACAATATTTTGAAAGAAATAAAAGGATTAAAGGTTATTTCAGCAATTTTAGTCAATACCGAAAATTATAATTTCAGGAATGTTGAAATCATTGCTTTGATTGTTCATACACTTTGATTAAGTTTCAATGGGATCAATTTTTTCGTCTATCGGTCAATTCTTATAACTTATTGCTTTCGTTTATAACTTCTTGAGCCACCTTCGCTCTCGTCGGTAAAAAGAGTGTTTTGACTTTTGGTTCCTTTTGTTGGTATTTTTGTAGGGAGATACATATTCACGGTGGAGCCATAAATAAGTTATTTACGGATGAAATGAATCGCGATTGTCTAAAACACTTTTGGACAGTCCGGATTTTAATTACTTTTCTCCGAAAAAGTTTCATTAACATTCGGACCGACCAAAACAATTTTAGACGGTCAAGATGCACATCCGTAAAGAAGTTTTTCTCGTTTTTTTTATATTGAGAAAAGGTCCGATTAATAGTCACAGTGGTCCATAAAGAGAAAAGTTCCAAATTTTTTACTGGCCTGAATCCAAAATCCGAATACCGCGTATATTGATAGACACCCAAAAGTATTCGATGAGCTAACTTTTCCACACCTACTTTCTTTCTCTTTCAACCCAAATATGCGCTTTCTCTATTCTTGAACCCAAAAAATAAAACAGAAAATTTGAAATCGGAAAAATCAGTTCCTCTCCAAGCCAGAATTTGAACAACTCCTGATCACCACAAAAAAGAAGAAGAGAGAGATAAGCGGAGGAAAAATTAGCAACAATAAAGCTCTTTTCCCCCTCTCTTTCTTGAAACATAGTAGTATCAAATGCCAAGTTTGATGAGTTTCATAATGTTTTTTTTATAGGCAGCAAAATTTTATTAAAACTCAACAAATGGTACATCGAGGGGAAGGATCGATGAGTTTCATAATGTTGCTAAACAAATTAAGAGATTTTCGAAGAAATTTATTCAACCCTATAAGGACACACGGCAGTGACAATCCTCCAACCTCCTCTACGAGCGATAGTGATTGAATCTAACGTGAATGACTTTTCTTATATATTATGGTTTGTTTTGTTACTTTGCTGTGAATCTTGTGATGGTCATAAGTGACCAGATACAATGGCCACTCGATTATTTTTCCACGGGCCGAGTAAGCTGGGCGGAAGGATCCGAACGGGTTATGAATTACAAATATCTTCCTTTGCTGATTAAAAAAAAAAGGAATAATAGTCAAATATCATCATCTTCTTCTTCCTCCTCCTCCAATGGGTTTTATATATATATATATATATAGAGACACACACACCCGGGTGGGACCAAAACGTATATAACAAACATTAATCTCTCTCGATCTTCCACCCAGTTGGACTGCTTCACCTCCTTTTTCTTTATTTACTGTTTTATGTAATGAAGTCCTTTTTGTAGCTTAAGATACTTGTCTATCTAGTTTAATTACGAATTATAAATTACTTCCTTTTTGGTAGGAAATTAACGAGAATTAACGGTTGGGAAGTTGCTAGGAACTTACGCGCAGCGCAAAAAAAAACCCCACAGCTCATGACTCACTTCTATGCCTCCTAATTTCTATTTGCCACCCGTGAATTTCTAAGTACTAAAGTTTCAAA
>WJXA01000221.1:0-32100 GCA_014282245.1 Rhododendron simsii | reverse complement strand
CAAGGCAAACCAATGTTTATATTCCCAAAGTTGTCTAAAAATCACTAATAGAAGCTAACTTCCTCTAAAACGTACGTACATTTACTCCCTGCGTTCTTGTAAACTTACAATTTGAAACTTATTTCTATATTTTCTATTTTTTATAACTTTTTGTTTAGTTTTTCGTCGTATTTTTTGGAATTAATCTCTCGTGTCAAGACGAATCGAAAAAGTTCAAAATTATGACCGATGTAAGTTTACAAGAACGCATTCCGAATATATTATGTTGTCGGATTAATAGAACTATATACACACCGTAAGATATATTCATGCCACCCTTATGTGAAGTTATACCTTACTTGAACAAAATTACGATTTCTCTATCTGGTTGAACAAAACGAGTCATGAAGGACCTTTATATACCTACAAACTCATGCTTTGCAAGTTAATTTGCGACCCATTCGAACTTACAATCATCGCGGATGGTAGATAGTTGTTGTTGATATAGGGACTGATCGAATTCGACAGATAGCAGATAGCGCACAATTAATATTTGGAAAAGAACAAAATAAACAACTTTTAGTTGTATCTAATACTGCATAATACGAAAATCCGATAGTAGTGTTGCCTTAGAAGTACTTAATTAGAAGCTACATAAAGGAAATAATTCAATCATAATACGAAAATCCCTAGTTGTCTTCACTGGTACTTCTGCAGCACAGTGCTATATCACTTCATTCCTGCAGCACCAACTAATTAAACATCAATCTTGCACACACACACCAAAAAAAGAAAGAAAGAAAGAAAGAAAAGGAACTTAATTCTTTGTAATTTTAGCTTTGTTAAAAAATCCGTAAGGGAAAGGAAAATAATAGAAAATTCAATTAAACTTTTTTTTTTCATCTCACGCTTTCTTTGGCTCCAGCCTCCATGCACAGATTCTTTTTTTTTTTTTGGTCAGCAAAAAAACTTTTTATTGATTTCGAAGGGGTACATCGATTACAATCTAGACGTTAGAACAGAGCTACTGCAGAGAGTTATACTCTGGCACTTTATCCATGCACAGATTATTGACTATTATTATTTTCCTCACTATTGTTTGTTGATTCAAATACAGTCTTTTTAAGGAGTTGCTGATTTAGCATTTCAAGAATTTTCGATTCATAGGGAAATGAGTTTTGTTTTTCCGTTTAATTAATTTAACAGAAAAATATTGGTTACCTGAAAATGTGTACTTGCGATGTTGATGCACCCAAAATTGTTGCACCCTTGTTGAGTTTGTTAATGAATTTTTTTTTTCCGATAAAAAAAAAAAGGAGAAGTACTTCAGAATGTTCCTGGCCCACTTTATAATTTGCATGCATTAGAAATTAATTAATGAAACAAATAATTAAAGACGCTATGCGTATTGATAATAGAGATTAAATTATTTACACTGCTGGTGTAAACGTTTCTTTCCTCCAAATGTTTACACCAGCAGTGTAAAAAATTTATTCTCTTGATGAGAGATAATAACAATTACCTTTAGCAGCTTTCGAATTATGGCGCTCTATCTACTCCCTATCATGGCAAAACACACACAAAAACAGAACACTTGAGATATGATGCAAAATTTAGTGATAATATGTAAAAATAACAATTGGGTTTCACTAAATACTAGTAGCATATTAAATAGCGGAATAGAAAACCTAAATATGTGTTCTTAATATTCCATTGTAGAATGTCCCGGAATGAATTTCCAAGTGGAAAGATCAAAACAAAAATTTTGCCACTGTCCGAAGCAATCATTTATTCGAAATTGAAAAGAAGTGGGAGAAAATTTGAAAATAATATTATTTGCATGTCTCACAAGAAGTTGGAATTCTTATAAAAAGGATCAACAAAAGGAGGAGTAATACTAGCGTCATGGTCCTCGTGGACTCGTAGTTCGACATATTGTTTAATTAGTATATTAATTTCAAAACTTTCCAAGAACCATATTTTTCATATAGGTCTATCCGTAGATAAACAATATATTCAATATGTTATCATGATATACACATAATCTCAATCGGAATGCTACTTAAAATTTCTCTCTTTACTTAGGAAACGATAAAATGGAAAAATTCTGAAAATTGGGGGTGGAATGAAGAAATAAAATTCAGTAGTGGGTAGGGGTTCATGAAATAAAATAAATCTCAATTGAAAAATAAGAGGGGTAGTTTAAAATTTTCATGAAAATATAGGTAAATTTATGCGGAATTATATTCTTACTGGAAAAAAGGATTGATTCTGGGGGGTGGAGGTCCCATCTCACGACCTGCGAAACGATTAATCCAAAAAATCCAAAAAATCCCAAAAATCATGAGAACAATAATTGGTCTAGATTGATCATTAATTTACTGATCAAATAACAATTGAAAGAAACGAAGCGAAATATCAATATAAACATACGTTGTGCATCCAACTGTGCTTGGGGAGGCTGCGATGAAGACTGCCCCATCTCTTGGGGAGGCTGAGATGAAGACTGCCCCATCTGGAATTTAGACACAAAAATTTCTCCTTTATTTAATTCTTTTCATCTAAGATATGGAAATATGGAATACAAGGAGAACAAAAAAGAGGAAGCTGAAATTAGGTTTACTATTTCCTTTCTTATTTTTCGGACTAGCTAGTAACCAATCAAATGAAAAGAAAATCCAATGATCTTGCGAAAAGAACAAATAAACAACGTTGAGAGTGGAACCTGGACTGGTCTTGCGAAAAGATTCGACTTCTTCCCGCATATCCCGCATGTCACTGTTTTAGTCAATGGTGTTCCCACTGGAACTCTAACCTGAGAGAGAGAGAGAGAGAGAGAGAGAGAGAGAGAGAGAGAGAGAGGTCCCAAATTTTAATGACTTTTAACTTGGAAATAAATTATAAATGATAAATGGCAATGGATGGAGAGAACATAATTTATTGACTCAAAGGCTTTGGGTTGAAAAATGCATAGTTTTTCAAAAGTACTCTTTAGAACAATACAATTACTTTAATCGTGTTAGAACTTTGTCGTTTTGCTGGTTTTCAATTATGAAAACTTGTAGCCCAATAAAGAAAGGTGATCAAACAAAATAGGACGGAGCGAGTAGTATTTTTTTTTTAAAGAAAATTAAAAAATTTATAAATAACCAAAGTAGAACCAGATACAAAGGGTTACAATGACAAGAGATATAAAAAACATCTTCGCAATGAAAAGAGCAACATTCCAACTAGATTGACACGTCTACGACAATATCATGTGACAATCATATGCCTCACCTGCCATAACTACTTAGTTGGCAAGTTGTCAACTTAAAGTAGCAGAATAAACATTATAATTACAAGAAAAGACTACTAATCCGAGTCATTAAATTGCAAAATACCTAAGGCGTCCAACCCATCCATACCACCAAATTAAGCCTGCTATTAGCTAGTTAGTACTACTATTGCATTGCAAAAATTGAATCACGAAGGGGGAAAAAAATTCTATCACAAAGATTGGAAATACAAAATCTCTGTCTCTCTTTAGACTTGACCTCTCACACACAGATGCATATTATTACCACAAGACACTTGTTGCAGTGGGGGCAAATATGGAGGCAGTCTTGAGGATCCATGGTGTTGGCTATCTCTCCTTTATTACTATTATTTGCGAGAGTGAGGAACTAATAGAAGAGAAGTGGTTTGGCGTTTAAAGTATGACCTATATACATATATATATATATATATATATATATATATATATATATATATAGCTTCGAAGGTGGCAAATGGGTAGATTTAAATAGGAAACGAGCTAACAACTAGGGTAGCTTTGGTGGAACGAATAAAAAGAAAATCTAGGGTTTACCATGTTGATTCATGGTACTGATCTCCACTTTTTTATGAGTTGCACACAAACTTAATTAATTCCCTTCTTGTAGTTTCCTAATGTTGTTACATTTTCATATTAAATGAAGTATATTAATTAATCTAATATCATTAACGTTAGAGTTTAGTTCATTAAAGTAAAGTCTTTAACTGAAGTCTTATTAATGTGTTAAGTAATGAATGTACGTAGTTAATCGGGTTTCTACCTAAGGACTATTTAAGGGTCTTCTTCAGGTGTTTCTAAAAGAAGTAAGTGAAGTAGTAAAAACAAAGGGAAAACTATTTTCACTATTTCGGGCAAAGAAAGGTGTTTTTATTCGGTGGAGCTTTGGGCTCACACCACTGGTGCAGAGTATGTGAGGGCCGTACAACTTGAGTGTTGGGCTGATGTATCCTGGGGGAGAATAGTTGTTGTCTGCTGCATCGGTTATTTGGGTTTTACCCACCGCAGAGGCTATATCTCCTTAAAGAAAGCGAGATACCCGCGCCTCAGCCATTCTGGTGTTGTTTTGAATTTATTAAAAACATAATCTGCGGAAATTTCACCAACAATTTTAAGGAGATATTAAGCATGGAGCAAGCACCAGAAAAGACCAATGACAACACTGGCGATCTCAACAAACCCTTCAGGTTCAAGGGAGCCCATTTCAAGAGGTGGAAAGGAAAAGTTCTTTTCTACCTCAGCCTTCTCAAGGTTGCCTACATTCTCACCGGGAAAAATCCGAACAAGGTCAATGTCGACGAGATGAACGACGAAGAATATGAAGCTCATCAAGAGCAGGTGGAGAAGTACAACACAGATGAGTACAAGTGTCGGTATTATCTCTTGAATTGCCTTGCTGATCACTTTTATGATTACTATGATACAACTTATTCTTCTGCCAAGAAAATTTGGAAAGCTTTACAGAGCAAGTATGATACTGAAGAGGCAGGAGCAAAGAAGTATGCAGCTAGCCGATTTTTTCGCTTTCAAATGGTGGATGGAAAATCGGTTGTGGAGCAAGCTCAAGATTTCCAGATGATAGTAGCAGAGATGACATCCGAAGGCATCAAGATTGGGGACAATCTTGTGGTAGCAGGCATCATTGATAAGTTACCGCCGTCTTGGAGGGAATTTCAAAAGACGATGCGCCATAAGCAAAAAGAGACGTCCCTAGAGACCTTGATCACTCGCATCCGTGTGGAGGAGGAGGCCAGAGGGCAAGATGCACTATTGACACAAGAAGGTATTGGGCATTCCACAAAGGTAAATTATATTTCTGCGAGTAACCATAGCCAACCCAAAAATCAGTCTCTTAAGAATGCTTATATGCAGCCTCACAAAAAGATTTCTAAAAAAAATGGAAAATCCCACAACAAAGGATTTCATAAAAACTTTAACCAAGGACCACCTTTGGAAAATCAACAAAACAATGGATGCTTTGTCTGTGGCAAAAGTGGGCATATTGCTCGAACTTGCAAGTTCCGAAAACGTGGTCCTGTTCCACAGGCGAACGTTATTCAGGAGCCATTTGTGGCGATGATTACAGACATTTGCATGGTTCAATATGTGGAAGGGTGGTGGGCAGACTCTGGTGCTAATAGGCACGTCTGCTATGATAAGACTTGGTTCAAAGTGTATACTCCCTTTAATGAAGAAAAAACGGTTATGCTAGGTGACTCTAGCAAAACAAAAGTGCTTGGGAGTGGTGAGGTTGATTTGAAGTTTACCTCTGGACAAGTGTTGACTTTAAAAAATGTTCTATACACCCCGTCCATGAGGAAAAATCTGATGTCAAGTTATCTTTTAAACAAGGCTGGCTTCAAGCAAACTATGGAATCTGATCAGTATGTGTTAACTAAAAAGGGAACTTTTGTGGGTAAAGGTTATGCATGTGATGGAATGTTCAAGCTAAATGTTGAAATTAATAAAGCATCTACAAGTTCTATCTACATGATTGCTTCATTTAATTTCTGGCATGCTCGCTTGTGTCATATCAATAGTAGATATGTGGGAATCATGAGTAGTATTGGATTAATTCCCAAATTGACAAAAGTGTTTAACAAGTGTGAAACTTGTAGTCAAGCAAAGATTACAAAAAGACCTCATAAAAGTGTTCAAAGAACTACCGAATTGTTAGAGTTAATTCACACTGATTTATGTGAATTTGAAGGAATTTTAACCCGTGGTGGGAATAGATATTTTATCACTTTTATTGACGATTTTTCAAAATATACTACTGTATATTTGATAAAACATAAAATTGATGCATTTGAGAAATTCAAAGAATTCCTTCAAGAAGTTGAAAATCAATTCGGAAAAAAGATTAAGAGAATTAGAAGTGATAGAGGTCGAGAATATGTATCTTTTGGCTTTGACTCTTTTGTTCAATCACTGGGAATTATCCATGAGATTACACCACCATATTCACCTCAATCAAATGGTGTAGCTGAAAGAAAAAATAGAACGTTGGTTGGGTTGACTAATGCCATGCTTATTGATTCAAGTGCCCCATCAAATCTTTGGGGTGAGGCAGTTTTAACTGCTTGTTATGTGTTAAACAGAGTACCACATAAAAAAACAAAACTCATACCTTATCAGGTGTGGAAGGGGCGTAAGCCAAATTTGGGACATTTGAGAGTTTGGGGTTGTCTAGCTTTTGTAAGGCTTACAGACCCTAATATACCAAAATTGGGTGTAAGAACTACCACCTGTGCTTTTCTAGGATATGTGGTAAATAGTACAGCCTATAAATTTCTTGATATAAAAAATAATGTCATTATTGAATCAAGTGACGCTACTTTTCATGAAGAAAAATCCACATTTAAATCAAGAAATAGTGGGGGTCAAGTTTTCTCAGAAAACATTTTGTCCGAACCTTGTTCTTCTACTCCTCTTGTTCAAAGTCAAGTGAATCCAGAAGTTGAACTTAGAAGGAGTAAAAGAGCTAGAGTTGAAAAAGATTTTGGGCCCGACTTTCATGTTTATAATGTGAATGATACTCCTATTTCTTTACAAGAAGCTTTATCGTCACCTGATACTATATTTTGGAAAGAGGCTATAAATGATGAGATGGATTCACTAATTTCTAATAAAACATGGAAATTGGTAGATTTACCACTGGGTTGTAAATCTATTGGATGTAAATGGGTCCTTCGAAAAAAGCTTAAACCGGATGGGTCGATTGATAAGTATAAAGCAAGACTAGTTGCAAAGGGTTTTAAACAACATGCTGGTCTTGACTTTTTTGACACATTTTCTCCGGTTACACGTGTGGCATCCATTAGATTGTTAATTGCAGTGGCTGCAATTTGTGATTTGAAAATTCATCAAATGGATGTAAAAACAGCTTTTTTAAATGGGGATCTAGATGAGGAAATTTATATGGACCAACCCGAGGGCTTTGTGGAGCCCGGACTAGAAAGCAAGGTGTGTAAGTTAACAAAGTCCCTCTATGGCTTAAAGCAGGCTCCTAAACAATGGCATGAAAAATTTGATTCCTGCATGGTTGATAATGGTTATAAAATTAATGAGAGTGATAAGTGCATCTACTATAAATCATGTGAGAGTTCACATGTGATTATCAGTCTTTATGTAGATGATCTTTTGATATTTGGCTCTAATATGCATATTATAAATGAGACAAAAAAATATGCTTAATAGCCATTTTGATATGAAAGATCTTGGTGAAGCCAATTTTATTTTGGGTATAAAGATTACTAAAACAAGTGAAGGAATTTCTCTTGACCAATCACATTATGTTGAGAAAATTTTAAAGAAGTATAACTATCTTGATTGCAAGCATGTTGTTACTCCTTTTGATGCTAGTGTGCATCTTTTTCCTGTTCAAGATGATACTGAGGTGATAAATCAAAAGGAATATGCTAGCATGATTGGTAGCTTGAGATATGCAACTGATTGTACTAGACTTGACATTGCTTACGCAGTTGGAGTACTTAGCAGGTTTACTAGCAAGCCGAATAGTGATCATTGGCATGCTATAGAAAGAGTAATGAGATACTTATCTGGTACCAGAGCCTATGGCTTATTTTATAAAAAGTATCCTGCTGTACTTGAGGGGTATAGTGATGCCGACTGGAATACCTTGTCAGGTGATTCTCTCTCTACTACAGGTTACGTTTTTACTTTGGGAGGTGGTGCTATATGTTGGAAGTCGAAAAAGCAAACAATTATTGCTAATTCGACTATGGAAGCTGAACTAATAGCTTTATCTTCAGCAAGTGAGGAGGCAAAATGGTTAAGAGACTTATTGCATGAAATCCCTTGTTGGGAAAAACCAATTCCTCCTGTGTTAATCAGGTGTGATAGCACTGCTGCAATTGGTAGAGTAAATAACCGTTACTACAACGGTAAATCCAGACCCATACGAAGAAAACACAGTATTGTGAGATCCTATTTGAGTAGTGGCATCATAAATGTGGATTATGTTAAATCTTGTGATAATCTTGCAGATCCATTAACTAAGGCCTTGGCAAGAGAAAGGGTTTGGAGTACATCGAGGGGGATGGGGCTGAAGCCCATACAATCATGAATCACATATGAGGACACCCAACTTGGGGACCAGAGATCCTGTAACCGAGCTCAATGGGAAGAACGAATCATATGGTGATCGTTAGAAATGCACTGATGTTATTTATGTCCATCCCTAAGATGTAAGTGCATTTATCCTGTAAGGTTGGAGGGTTGAGTTTTTAAACTCTTAATGAAAGTCTGTAGCTCGTATGAGTGGGGTGTTAGTATCACAGGAGCACTCTTGACAGACTTCACCTATGTAAGTGTGGGAGTGGGGCCGCTTCCTATGAGATTAGGGCTAATCTCAAATACGCTTATGAAAACTGGGATCAGCGCAAGGCCGTAAAGCGCTGGCTAATAAAGCTCATGTCAACACCTGAGTTATTATGTGTGAGCAGCAATTCTTTATTTCCCCTAAGCAGTCTTAGTTCAATGCTGAGCAAACTACTGACTCTGGAGTAGAGGTTACTGTTTCACTACTGGAGGTTCAATGCAGAGCACACCTTCATGATGCATAATAATTCCTCTTTGCCCGGTAATATATTTTTACTTTATTTAATACTCAAATGAGTGGGGGATTGTTGTTACATTTTCATATTAAATGAAGTATATTAATTAATCTAATATCATTAACGTTAGAGTTTAGTTCATTAAAGTAAAGTCTTTAACTGAAGTCTTATTAATGTGTTAAGTAATGAATGTACGTAGTTAATCGGGTTTCTACCTAAGGACTATTTATAGGACTTGTTCAGGTGTTTCTAAAGTAAGTAAGTGAAGTAGTAAAAAACAAAGGGAAAAACTATTTTCACTAATTCGGGCAAAGAAAGGTGTTTTTATTCGGTGGAGCTTTGGGCTCACACCACTGGTGCAGAGTGTGTGAGAGCCATACAACTCGAGTGTTGGGCTGATGTATCCTGGGGGAGAATAGTTGTTGTCTGCTGCATCGGTTATTTGGGTTTTACCCACCGCAGAGGCTATATCTCCTTAAAGAAAGCGAGATACCCGCGCCTCAGCCATTCTGGATTTGTTCTGAATTTATTAAAAATATAATCTGCGGAAATTTCACCAACCTTTTGACTTATAGATGGTTTGGTGAAGAACATTACAAGTGATAACAGTGATTTAGAAGACAAAGCTACAGAAAAGGACAAAGAAACGCACAATCATGCACTGTTCATCACCATGTTTTACATGTTTACAGAGAACACTAAACTTTAGAACAGATAAACAAATCTCAATAAATGCTTGTGCAATTTCTGCAGTGATAATGGTAAAAGATTCTTCATGTCTATGTGCAATTAACATTTGTTGTTTACAAGCCTCCATCTCCATCTTACCTAATCAAACAAATAATAAGAAGCAAATCATAATGCATGGAATTAGCATAGCAGATCTCCTGTGCCGATGAAGCCCTGAAAAACCTGCAATAAGAATACTAGGAAGCGAGTTTGGGCCATGGTTTCTTTGTGCGTGATGTGGATTATTTGGCGTGAAAGAAATTCGAGATGTTTTGAAGGGGTCGAAAAACCTTTGTTTAGAATTAAAAGTTTTTGGTTGCAAAGCTTGTATAGTTGGGACAAGGGCGATTGTTATCCTTCTCTTGACCAATTTCTAGATTGGTTTGAGTTTTTCCATGCCAATTTGAATGTATAGGGCCTTTTTGACTTGTTGCTTTTTTTTTGGTATACAAGCGGCATTCCCTTAATGCTTTATTAATATTATCTTTTACTCATTAAAAAAAAAAAAAAGAAACGGAGGCCAGAGAGTTGGTAGGTGAAAATGATATGACTATGGATGAAAGCATGAAACTATAGTACTCATGCTTCCAGACACATAATGCGCAATCCCAAGTTCGGTCTGATAATTGAATGGCAATATATTAGCTTTCAATTGGAAGATACAACTGTGCTCAGGCACATTTAGAATGAAATGCTTTTTGTAGGAAACCTGAGAGATCATTCCTAAGAGTGAGAAAACTAGCAGCTGAAACCAGTGAAAATTACAAGAGCAAATATACTGAGAGCAAGAAAACTAGAGCAATTGAAACCAGTACCAATTCTTTTCTTCTTTGCTTCAGTTTATTTCCTTTTTTACAGTAAATGTCCTCAAAGATCGGACGTTTTATACAAAACTCTTTTATCTCCTTACAAAACCCTCATCAAGGACCCCATAGAGTTCCACCATTTAGTATCTCCTACACCAAAGCACCCACATGAGGAACCACTACACAACTGCCATACTTCACAGCCACTAGAGTATCCTAGAAATTGTTCTCGATTTTGGAGTCCTTTGAAAGCAAAAAAGAAAAACACTCCCGCACATAATTGCACAAAGACAACTGTTATTTTGGATAATGTGGGTACTTAATTTAACTGTTTCTATTGTGTGTATAACTTTCTCATACACACACGTCCTCATTATACCACAATTGTCTTGCTATTTGCTATTTGGTGGGTGCATATTATGTCTAATTCGGTCACCAACTGTGAATTTTAGCTACATAGATGTTGCAGTATCCGTTATTCCTTTCCAATGAATTTTAAAATAAAAAATGGAAACAATAAAGGATCTCTTGTCATTTAGTACTGGTTTCACATCAGATTCCAGTCGAACGCCATTCACTTTAAATGTTAATCGTGATCTACCTATTTATTCCCTTTTCCAGTAAATTTTCACGTTCCCCTCAAAAAATAGTTATTGCGTTCCAAACTTCTTTTCTCCTAGGAACTATCGTGAAATCATTACCGATTGTGAATTTTTGTTATGGAGATGTGGTGGTATCAGTTATCCCTTTCCAAATTCTTTAAAAAAGAAGAAGAAGAAGAAGAAATAATGTATGATCTTGTGTCATTTCGTACTGGTTTTCATATCAAATCCCAAACGAACTTTAAGCATGAATCGTAATCTACCTCTTATTCCATTACAGGCTTCAGTTTATGCAATTTCGTATCATTTATTTTTTGGTTCCTTAAAACTTTTGGTGCATGTTTTGTAGTCTTTTAATGCTTCATATATGAATTTGCGACTTTTTGGTTTCTTGAATGAGGTTTGAGCAAAGAAAACTGAAGGTGAATATGAAATTAGGGAGTAGGGCTTCATTGAACTGTTGGTGTTTTTTTTTTTTTAATTTCAATTGGTGTGTGTTTTTCCCTGGAAAAATATTGCTATAGTTTTTTTCCCCTTTGAAGCCAAGGAGGATGGGGGCATGGGTAGCCTGGGACAATCTGACTGAAGCCAAGGAGGATGGGGGCGTGGGGTTTCGAGATTATAAGGCTTTCAATGAAGCGATGCTGGCTAGACAAGGTTGGAGACTGCTTACGAGCCTCCAACTTTTTTGCTGCCACAACGGACAATTTGTTCACGTTTTAAATTGTTGAAGCTTTGGAATTTCACAAACACTAATTAATGGATGTGCTCTCTGCAAACCCTTATTATGCAAAGTTTCTTAGTATATACTTTCCACAATTTCCACAATTGCCTTACCCTTGTGAATATGCCATTCATAGGGCAATAACTGCGGTAAGTCCAACTTTTCCAACCACATGAATTGCATAGCATGGCAAATTGTCGATTTTGTGGGGCTAAAAGGTTCCAATACGAGCCTCCAACTTTTTGTTGCCACAACGGACAAGTAGTACTGACAAGACCATCTGTCCCACCAAGCCTACGAAATTTGTTCACGTCTCAAATTGTTGAAGCTTTGGAATTTCGCAAACACATCCATGCCTATAACAGCTTTTTCGGTTTCACATCGTTTGGGGTCAAGTTAGACAAAGGACTCGCAATTTCAACAAGAAGAGCTTGCAGATTTCGTGCAAAGGGCAAATTTACCATGATCTGCTATTTTTGATTCCATCGGCTACTTCTCTTTGTTACTTCCTATTGTACATGTATGATACTGATAATGTGCTCCAAAATAGATTAGACATTATGAAAAATGCCCCACTTAGCCAACATATTGTCAGAACACTAATGGATATGCTCTCTGCAAACCCTTATGCCATGTTTCTTAGGAGACTAGACCACAATTCCTTCGATTTGTATAAAATACACATAAGGACTGGCATCAAGCTCTACCAAAGGCTGTACATGCAACTCCCCATCAACCAACTAGGTGGTTGCAATACGGATAGAAGGAAATAACGCAAATGTCTCTCATGAACGTGACATTATAGTGCACTCATCCTCTGGACATAAACAGATAGTGTGACACTATTATGGTTGCTATGATCCATTGCAATACCCATTATTATTTTCCAGAGGTGACGTTGGATGGCATCAAAAGATCCTTAGAAGAATTAAAGCTCACACTAACAATATTGCATCAGATATTTAAAATGATTTGACTTTTGACAATTTCACATTAGCTGCAGATTTTTTTAGACGGGAACGAAAAGGTACTTAACTTTTTTTTCTTTCTTACAATTTTCTGTGGAGTAATAAATACAAGTACTATGGGAAATGCAGCTTATTTGATCGATAAGTACTAAACATCGTGTACAAGTGTTGACGGTTGTGATACAAAGAAGGTATCAAGTCGCGAATACTACTGCTGTAAGTTGCAAATTAGAAATGGCGATCCTTCAGTTCTACTGCTATCTGGTCGACTCTAGCTTGCAGCAATATATCGTTGACATGTATCCTTATGTGTTTTTTTTCCATTCAATCGTTTATGTCCTTGGAATTTTGTTTTTTTCCAAAAACAGAAATAGGGCATCCCATATGAAGGATTATATGAGGGCCAAACAAAAAAAAAAAAATCACATGCAACACACGTGCCTAACCACTAGTATATATAAAGAGAGAATGCAGGTAAACTACCACCACAATGGCCCAAATTGAAACGCATACAAAAACTCAACGGGAAGCTGGAAATGCGACCAACACCCAGGGCTCCGACCAAACAATAGGGGGGAAATTTGGAAGTTTCTGTTTTGAAATTTTGCAAGACATTAGCAACAAATTTGGTGTTCTCCATTCTATTTCTTCAATTGCAGCTCTTTTGTTTGAAGTGAAGAACAAGGGTAAGCAAGCAAAATGGAACAAAACTAGTAGAGTAGCACCAATTAATATTTGGTTTGTGAATGGAATCAAAATTCAAGTGAAAGGGTAAATATACTGCAGAAGACATGTCTTGAATGGTAAATGTCATAATCTGTACTCTAAAGTAATAGCAACAATGAAAGGTGGCTGCCGAGCAAAAACAAATACAATGAAACTGGGTTTGGAATTACCACTTTTGCATGCTAAACTTAAAATGAGAAGTGGTCTGCAATCGCAAAACCTTATCTGGCGAGTCAAGCTGCATTTTTTTCACAACGTAATCAACTGTTTAATTGATAGCCCCAAAAAAAAAAAACTGTTATCATTAAGAAACCATTATTCACACATCAAAAACTGGATGGTGTTACAAATGTTTAAAATACAAATGATTGTTACATCCATGAAATCCATAAAGTTTCACAAACAATAACGCAGACTAATGTTGAAACTTTGTTCTTGTCTTTTGCAATTGAATCAAGGCGGTTCTCCCATTTAAAAATCCAGCTAAGCTTCAAACTTTCTACACTTAGATGTCACTGCACTTTCGTCACTTCGATTTGGGTCCGGCACGGACTTGTCTTAGTTTTGGTAGAAATTGGGAGGTTCCACTCTTTGATTGCGGTCATAACAACGAAATGGGAGGTGATTTCACAGTCTAAGTAGATCGAAAGGGGTAGAGCGAGAGATGAATAGAGAGGAAGTGGGTAGAAATTTGGACATAATAATAGAAATTATTTCATTCCCGTGCATAGCACGAGCATGATGCTTGTTTTGTTGTATTTAATTGTATGTCTCCTTAGAAAATTATATTCTCGGTACCCGATTTGCACCAAAAAATTTCTCGAGAAAAAGGGTAGAACTCAAAATGGGTATGAATAATAAAATAGATAAGGATTAGAGATGCTCTAACAAGCTGGATTAAAAAGTTGAGTGATTTTTTTTTGTTTAGTTAAAAATTCTTCCATCTTTGGTGGAAACCCATTCCACCCCATGGGGTTTCCACCAGGCATTGTGGGTTCCACCATGCATTTTTTCAAAAAGAAGTGTTATCCAACAAGCAACATTGGATGGAAGGAGTACTTTTAAATTTGTCTGCGCCGCAAAACACAAGCACATTTCTATTAGTAGAGTTGACAAGTTCTTTTAATTTGTAGATACAATTTGAAATCTTTTTGCCAAAAGTACATAACATGGACGACAAACGAAAGAACCAAAATGCATAGGGATTATTGAGTGCTTTTCGAGCAATGATTCTCACCAATAATCCCAAACGAGATGCCATTTTGCTTCCTAGTTTATCAATTCAAAAGTTATGGGCATGCAGTATTTACCAATCACAACACATGTGGAGTACCACATGTTAAGAGCAAAATTATGATTCGAACGGTTCATCTCGTAAATTGTAAGGTTAAACTGTAGAAAATATTTACCATTCATTTTGCATGACATTATTTTCCATGTGTCTGTGCGTCTATAAAACTCAAACCACACTAATATTTTGTAAACCAATATTTTTGCGTGTTCTACTAAATGAATCATTCAAATCATAATTTTGGGCATGAGATATGGTAAAAATTGAGAGTTTGGAGTATGGAGAGATGGAGTATGGAGGGGAGCTGATCCCCGATGGAAATGACGAAAATATCTTTTCCAGTAGCCAAGAGTTTTGATTAACATATTGACTTGACTTGGAAGTATGAAACAATGCCATAATCCCACCAATGTCATAATCCCCCTAATCCGCGAGTGCATCTATGGTATACAAATTTCTCTACTTAGTCCTCAAACTACGAACCGTTCATCTCGTAGATTGTAAGTTTAAATTGTAGAAAATATTTACCGTTCATTTTCATGACAATTTTCCATGTTTCTGCGCTTCTATAAACATCAAACCACACTAATATTTTGTAAACTCATATATTTTTGAGTGTTCTAGTTGATGAATATTTTTCGGTTCTAGATATAATAAAAAATCGAGAGTTAATTTGGAGGAGTACGGAGAGATGGAGTATGGAGGGAGCTGATCCCTAATGGAATTGACGAAAATATCTTTTTCCATGGCCAAGAGTTTTGATCAACATATTGACTTGACTTGGAAGTATGAGACAATGCCACAATTCCACCAATGCCATAAACCCCTAATCCACGAGTCCATCCATGGTACACAAATCTCTTTTTGTGTATGGTACCCAAAAGGTTAATTTAATGGTAAGTATTTTGAATTGAGTGGTAAATACTCTACCGTCTTTGCTGGGAAAGCAAAATAAATTAACCACCGATTTTATTGCCGGCGGTATCATTACCGGTGGTTCTTTACCGCCGTTTTTAGTATTACCGGCGGTTTTGTAATGCCGCTTTTATTTTTCCGACAATTGTTTTCCCGGCAGTTTATTTCCGGCGGTTTTTGAACTATTACCGGCGGTTTTTGGACTATTAACGGCAGTTTTCTCATGCCGCTAATGCTAAAATTTGGCAAAGTGTGGGTGTAGAGACCCGTAAATTTGTAAAATTTATTTAAATGTTTTAAATGGAAATAAAAAGGAGAAAATTGATTTGGAATATTGAGATTGGGGTTAATGTGCAAGTGTGTTGTATTTGAGGGGTGAAAGTGTGAAGTGTGTAGTGTGTATATGACTTGTGTGTGTGAGAGGCAGGGAACCAAATTCCCCTTTTCCTCTTTTCCCACTCTCCCGTTCCTCTCTCCCTCTCTCGGCTCTCACTCTCTCTCACTTACTCCTACCAAATTTCACCCAAATAACACAAAACCCAACCTCCAAACCCTCATTCCCTCGTGTATTGCAGTCCGTATTGCGTTGGTTTGAGCTCGGTGGAAGCGTATCTCATCCGATTCTAAGATTTGGGGCTAGGGCTTGGAGGATTCCTTTGATTTCATTCTTTGATCTTGAGGTAGAGAGTTCTAACTTTCAATATATGTTTATGACTTGTTTCTATTGCCTTGATTCGTGCCATTGATTGTTGTGGTTGTTGTTGTTGTTGTTGTTGCTGCTGAAAACCCACGCGGTTCTGTCAAAATCTGCTCGAAACCCATTTGTTATCGATAACATTTCCATTGTTATCGATAACGTTACGTTCCCAAACCCAGAAATTTATTGTTATCGATAACATTCGCATCGTTATCGATAACATTACGTTCCCAGACCCAGAAATGCATCGTTATCCCTAACGTTTCTCATTGTTATCCCTAACGTTGCATCGTTATCCCTAACGTGTGTCATCGTTATCCCTAACGTCGCATTGTTATCCCTAACACTGTCAGCGTTATCCCTAACGTTGCACCGTTATCCCTAACATTTGCCATCTGTTATCGATACCCTCGCCTCTGGAACGATATTAACCCATTTGTTATCGATACCTCCCTTCATGGTATCGATAACGTTGCGTTTTGATTGACCTCAACCTATTGTTATCGATAACACTCATTAAGGTTATCGATAACGCTTTCTGTCTGGACAATTTTGCTGACTTGATCCATCCTTTATTGTTTTGGGTTCCGTTCACTTTTGAATCACTCCAAAAACTTTCCGAATGATCCTTTAGCTTGAGTACTCATATCTAATGTCTTCATTTCACGTATCCATGATCTTAATGCTCATTTGAACACGATTGTACAACAAAAAAATTATTTAAAGACCAAAGATGGATTTGAACGGTACGGACTGATTGGAAAAGGATTTTGAAACTTTACGGATACAACGAAAATATATCAGGACATCCCGAAAGGGTAAAGAGCCTGACAGAGGACATCGGGGTCCTATAAATGGCCCGGCATGAGCTATATGCTCCTATCAGGACATCCCGAATGGGTAAAGAGCCTGGAAGAGGACATTGGGGTCCTTTAATTGGCCCAGTAAGAGCTTCGGCTCATGACACATGTGCGAGATACATTTTGATTCACGATGCTTCCAAGGTTTATACGTTGAAAAATATGACTGATTTTGGAAATGAAAGATTGAAGATGGATTATTGTTGTTGCTCCATTCCTTTGGTCTCAGTTGCTGTTGTTCCTCTTGTTATCGTTCCTACATTTCATGTGCATACATTGTTGGATTAGAGCTTTCTGCTGGGCTAGTGTAGCTCAAACCTTACTTTCTTTTCAGGTGCTAACTCTGGACAGTAACTTCATGTTGGGAGTGCATGGATTGTGGACACGATTTTGAAAGCTAACACTGAAGAGTTATTAAGGCATCTTTGTAATTTGTTTTTGAAAGATGTATTTGTAACTCTAATTGTAAATCTTTTGATTAAAGGATATTGTAAGCTTTTAACTTCTTTGATACTCGATACTTATTGAGATTTGGGCCATTGAGCCAAAGATGTACTTTTGTGAAAATTTGGGCGTTAGAGCGTAATTGATGGAAATGGAAATGTCAACTTTCTTTTGGGGAATTGTGCGTATTAAGTGAGATTTTATTTATGAAAATTCCTTTATAATTATGTTGAAAATCGAGGGTGTGACAGGTCCACACTCCAAGAGCTTGAAGATGAATGGGATCAAGTACGACGTGACCTTATCCAAGAGCTTGAACAAAATTGGGTTCTATACGATCAGCTTTATCCAGAACGTAATTATGTATCCCAGGTGCTACAAAGACTTCGTTACTTCCTGCCATCGACACCAGAGGATCATTGGATGGATTCTATATCATTGGGACTTGTTATCGCATCAAGGTATAACGTTGTACTGCATACATTCGATATGATTGCTTCGAGTTGTTTCACTCACTTGCCGTTGAGCTCCCATCCAGTTCCATTGGCAATGCGCACACATATAGCTATTGGTCGTATTAATGGCAATCACTTCGTGCAAGTTTTCCTACACCGTCTTTACCCTGTACCACCCATCATCATATGGTGGAGGCCAAATGCATCAAATGAAGCACACGGATGGGCTCATCCTTATGAAGCACGCCTCCAATTGTGGTACGAAGTAATGCAAATAGATCCACCGGGACGACCACAATTTGGCGGAAATATTGACTAAATTTGTGTATTTATTTATGTTCATGTATTGGTTCTATATATTCAATTATAATTAAATGAAGTTTGATTTCAGTTTGCATTTATGACTGTTCACAGAAATATAAAGTAAATTTAAGTGGATTCAACATACATAATTTACTTGAAAACTCAAACATAGAAGTTTAAAACAAATGATGGATAAAAAAATAAAAACAAAGAGATAATATATTGGGCCCAAAAAATTCATTTAATTTAAACACATTATTTTATATTCAATATTAGACTTGTTTGATAGGTTTCGTTGAATAGATTTTAAATATATAAAATTTATTTAAAAAAATACGCGATTTCAACCTTTTCGGACAGTTTATATATTAAAAATATGGTTAAAAAATTAAGTGGTCCAAATTTAAATCCGTTTGAACCGGTGGAAATATTTTATTTTTCTGATCATTTTATCCTAAATGGTCAAAATTAAATTTTGACTCTGAAACTCTCGTTAATTAACCCTAAGAGATATTTGATTGTGCGACTTTCTTAGGGTTCATCAACGACAGCCTTATAGTCATAATTTAATTATGACCATTGAAGATAAAATGATCAGAAAACTAAAATCTTTCCAACGGTTCAAACGGATTGAAATTTGAAACACTTTAATTTTTCAACCTTTTTAGACAGTTTAAATTACCACAAAAATATAATTTTTTCGTTTTACATTATTTCACCATCAATATTAGGCTCGTTTGATAGGTTTCGTTGAGTAGATTTCAAAATTTTAAAATTTATTTAAAAAAATTAGGTGAAAAAAAAGTTATTAGTATTTACAATTTTATAGATAAATAAAATAAGAGATAGAGAAATAGGAGAGAGAGAGAGTTCGTGGATGGGGTAAAAGAGGAATTTTTTTGTGATGACGTCATACACCCCCCGACACAGGGGGTGATTAACAGCTCTCCTCTCTCACTGCTCTCTCTCTCTCTCTCTCTCTGTGCAGAAGTGGGCAAAACAATTGGGAGGCTAGCTCTCTCTCTGCCGAAATGAGCAAAACAAATGGGAGGCATGGATTTTAAAAATTGGTTTGAATTTGCATGGAGGGTATTAACTCAATGGGTAAAGATGTGTTGTCTAAATGAGAGGGTTTTAAGGAGGAAAAATAGGGATTTGGTTCCCCTCTTTTCAGCCGAAATTTTGAAGGCTGGGAAAAGGCTTGATTTGGTCCAGTGCAACACATGCACACAAGGAAAAAAAATACGCTCGGGTACGCGCACGCACGATCGATTACGGAAATAAAGTTGGTGTGACGACATAAATAATTTTTCGAGCAAAATAATTATTTTTGTTTTGATAATTATTATTATTTTTTTTTTTAAAAAAAATATCGGGTCTTTACAAAATCTAAATTGAAAAAAAAGGTGGGAAGAAGGCAGGGAGGTGCCTGTACCCCAACTAGTCCAAGAGTGACTCTATCACTGGTTTTTGGGTCCATGTATAACTTCGAAAAGCTTAAACGCCATGAAAAATGGGTCACATTAGGCCATCCACAGTGGTATAATAAAATTCAAATAAAGACAATTTTCAGATTTAAATTAAGTTCATAAGAATGCAGCCTAAAATAGAAACGGAAAAGAAAAATGAAATACCTTAATCCAGCAACGATCGGTTAAATTATAGATGATAGAGAAATAGGAGTTTCACATTTGAAGGAAAAGAAAGAGAAACAGTTTGTGGTTGAAGTGAAGAAGATATAGAGCAGGTGAAGAAGAAAAGAAGAAAATACTAGTTGAAATACGCGTGTATATAAAATTTGGAACCAATTAACTTATGCAGTATGGGGTTCACAAATTTTGATTATTGAATAAGATTGCTAGTTTTGGTTATTCAAAACTCAAAATTTGATTATTTCTAAGGATATTACTAAGTTTGATTATACCATTGTGAGCCATTTTTTACACTAATATTGTTAACTTTAACAATAATTGACTTTTGATTATACCACTGTAGATGACCTTAGTAACGAAAATCAAATAATGTTTACTTCATCATGTTCTAAAATTGCTTTCGGATGTTAGAAAAGCATTTTGGAAAATGGCGGTTTGTTCTGAATTGTCAATAGAATTGGATGCTAGTAGTAGCATTTTTGGAAAGCAGGAGTAAAACAAGCAAGAAAATTTGAAATTGGTATCAGATGACGAGTGGGACAGCTGGTGTTCCAATTGGAAAGGGTTTATACGTACGTTACGAGGGAAAGATAATTAAAGGATTGTGATTTTGGCACTTCAAAATTAAACTGTGTTGATACACAAAACGACATCGTTTTGGAACCCCCTCAATCAATTTTTGGAGTGCTAAAATCAATTTCCATATTTAAAATATAACTTACAAAAAAGGAAGATGTATAATTAATTAATAAAGTAATTTGTTTTATGCCCTGCAAATAATTAAAATGGTCATTAATTAAAATGTTGAGTCAGGAAATTTAATGAGACCCTTTCAGATTCTTCAACCACAATAGTCATTTTGGATTCATGAAATCTTGTGAGATCTTCTGGCTTTTTTTCCTTGTCGGCCTAATGCAAGAAAGAGGAAGACGAAGTTCCACCTCGCACTATTAATGCAACATTGATTTTTGTAGTAATATAATTAATTTACAAGTTTTATTTATGGAAATTGATATTTGCGCTTCATGACGGCGGTTCATTTTGTTCATGAAATTACTAACTTCACGTTAAAATTGGAGTGCCATCAGTAAAAAGTGGAGTGCAAAAATCAGTTTCCTTATTTATTTACCGGGTCAATCCTAATAAGTAATAAGTGAGGGTTTTCATTTACTTTGGCCCTGTTTACTGGTATTTATTTGATATCTAGCTTGATTTTTTATTTTTTATTTTATCCAAATAACAAGTAGGAGTACAAATGAATAAGGGTGTTCTGGCTTAATAATTCTTTTGGATTACGTGTTGCTGTCTTTATATATATATATATATATATATATATCACCTTTGCTGTCTAAAAATATAAAATCATACCAAACATTAAAATTTTCAAAAAAAGGGAAAAAATCTGTTATTGATTATTTTCCAATAATTAGACATAATTAGTATCTACTGTAATCTAGATTTTTTTTTTTTTTTAAATCCGAATAACAAATAGGAGTATAAATGAATATGGGTGTTCTGGCATAATAATCCTTTTGGATTACGTGTGCCGTCTTTATTTTCAAAAAATAATAATAATCGCCTTTGCTAGGTTTACATAAATTTGTAGGAATCTATATGTATAAAATCACACCAAACATTAGAATTTTGAAACAAAGGGGGGAAAATTGTGTTTTTGATTATTTCCATAATTAGACATAATTAGTATATCTAGTGTAATGTATTAAGTTCATTACAATTTACAACACAACTAATTTTACAAGAACCAAATTAAAACTTTTTTGTAATAACATGTGAGTTGCTGAGAAAAAAAAAACACATGTGAGTTCGTTTCTAAGAGCATTCCCATTGTAATAAACAAATAAGTGTGGATAAAAAAAAATTAACAACAATGCTCAAAACTCCACATTGTAATAAGCAAAATTACAAGTCTTTCGGTAAATAACCAAATTCTACTCATTCCATAACTAAACTTAACAACTTTTACTAATAACCAAAACTCAATAACTCAAAACACCTCACATTGGAATCGTCTCATCGAGACGAATAATTTGGTGTGGTCGGGTGCGTGATTGAAATTTGTTTTGCGATTGCAAATTTGTGCATTGTGTATTGTGGGTTTTTTTTGTTAGGAATGCAAAAATTACCAATGTGGAGGTAGAGGTTATTAAATTTAATTATGAACTAAATAAATAATTAAATGCTGACATAACACATTTTGATTATTATCCTTGCGGGTGCTCTAAGGCAGTAAATTGTAACAATTCAAATGCTTTCAAATCACCAAACTGGCTGAATTAGTGGATCCCACCATATTCTTGTTGCATAAAATTGGCATAACAACTAAATCAACATTACTTATAAAAAAAAACAAAGGAAAATGATTTTAGCTTTGTTTAGTTGATAGTTTAGTTTAATTTAATTTTGGTAGTGGGTGGAGAGAAAAATAAGATAATGATTGGAGAGAGAGATAATGATTGGAGAGAGATAGAGAGAGAAATGAAATTAATAATTGGAGATATAGGTTAATGATTGGAAACAAAACTAAAACTAAACTAGCAACTGAACACAGTGTTTGACACTTTGATTTTTTAATGATGGCACTCCAAATTTTGTATTTTAGTGTGTCTTACTGTGTATAATTTTTACACTAAAAGATAAGTTTTGGAGTGTCATCATAAGAAAAAAGAGTGTTAAAATCATTTTCCAAAAACAAAATCAACATTTGTAGAGTTAAAATTTTTGTGTTTTTTCTTTTTTGGAAAAGAGTTAAAAAATTTGGAAATTGATATACGGGGAAAAAAAATGTCAGTAAGATTCCGTATCTGTTGATTTCGTCACAAAAGTCATGGCCGGCTGAAGCATACGTCTAAGCTTTTGCTTTAGGCTCCTTTAATTTTTATTTTTCCTTAATAAGGCCCAATTTAAGTTTTACAGTATGAGTTCTCAACTTCTCATCATAGTAAAGTACTAGGGTTTGCCCTTATCTGAAAGCACGGCGTAACGCATTTTGAACACAACTAAAATAAATTACGAAACTATTGATCACCCCGCAAACGAAACTGATTTATACAGGAGTGTGTTTTTTTAAATTAGGTTCAAACGGAGTTTTTAGTGCATGCTCGTGCCCAAAGACGCGAATCAAACAATTAGCGCACATGCAAATCAACATTGTAACCGTGAACAAAGTATCAACTTGTTCATGTAATGCCGATGGATCGTTCAAAATTTCAAAATAGCACACACACAGGGTGTTCACAGGTGGGCGTCGACTTTGGAAGCGGAGAGCTAGAAGAAGGTGTGTGCGTGTGTGTGTGTGTGTGAGAGAGAGAGAGAGAGAGGAGGAAGAGGAGAGTAAAATATGAATTTTGAACGTGAAATCTAATTAGCGGCAATTGTGCAATTATTATTATTTGTGAGAGAGCTAGACAGAGAGAGGAGAGAGAGAGAGAGCCGTAAAATTTATGGAGCAAATCAATGGTTAGGATTTACAGAGAGATAAGATTCAAAAACCGTTCTCCCTTATTATGTAGATACTGTTAGTTAAAAACAAAAAGGTCCACCATTTAATTATAAACTCGAAACGTACAACTAATTTATTTTCTCACAAAATAAAAATAACCTAAGCATAATCATAATGACAAAGTTTATCTATCTAATAAAATATAAGGGTGTGGGGACCACACTGAAAGAAAGACTGAGATTCATTTGATCAAAAGGCTGATGTGTGCTTCTCAACTCTCTTAAGAAAACACCCACACCCTTATAAAATATATTACAAAAATGTCATCGGTTCTTTTTACCCACTGCTCAGCTTCTAGCGTTAGTATAAAAAAACAAAAATATATTACAAATATGCCATTGCTTAAGGCACTACCGGGGTGCGTAGTGCCGTAGGTATGGACAAACACTAGTTTGTTTATATGTTACCACTAGCTAGGAGTATTTCTTAAGCGTGCAATAATATATATTTATTTTTTTGTGGTCAATCAGAAATTTCAAGCGTTCATTGAAACACCCAAGTGCGAGTGGTAAGTGAAATTTAAGTGAAATTACTATCTTATCCTTTTGTGTTTAGAAAAAAAGCGCTGAGTGATTTCTTCCAACAACTCCAACGTCCATGTTGTTGATGAGGGAGGGACCCAAATTCTATTTCAGTTTTCCTCTATCCATAACAATAATCGAAACCGTTAATTTTTTAAGAGTTCGCCGAGAACATCGACCTCGACGAAAATCATTTTGATCGGATGTTGTTTGATACACTATCAAAATGTAATAAGATTGTGAAAAAAAATGTACGACACTGGATTATAACTTATTTGACACAAGAGAGCTAAATAGGGATGGCAAGTGTACCCGCCCCGCCCCGCCCCGAACGGGGTGGGTTTTTCACTCCATTTTCGGGGGTCGGGGTAAAATTTCCAAAACCCGCCCGGGTTCGGGTAGGGTTCGGGGCGAAAGTACCCCGCCCCTAAACCCGCCCCTAAACCTGCTCCGAAATACCCGCCCCGAAATTACCCGACCCCGACCCGGTGTGTGTATATATATATGTATATGTATTTATTTATATATGTATATGTATTTATTTATATATGTATATATACTTATATACATGTCCTTTAATTTTTTTAGCATTAATCCAAAAAACAATGTCTCTTTACTATCAAGTAGTCTAATCAAATTTAAAAAAGAAATAAAATTGATATTTATTGGTGTTTAGTGGATTTTTTAAAAAGTTTTCTTCAAATATTTATAATAAATCCTACACATAAAGAAATGGAATGAAGTATCTAAAATACTAATTGCAATTAAAAATTTAGATAAAACCGCGATACCAAAATTAAGACACAAAAATAATTTCAAAACTTTTATTTTTTAGATTTTTTTATTTTTATTTTGCATTTTTTAAATTTTTACTTATAGTTTGATTTTTTAAAATTTTTACGGGGCGGGGCGGGTAAACCCGTTCCCCGATCGGGGCGGGGGCGGGGGTACCCAAAAAAAACCCGGTTGGGGTCGGGGCGGGGGCGGGGGAGGGTAATGATTTTTGGGTCGGGGTCGGGGTATGCAAAAACCCGCCCCGCCCCGCCCCGTTGCCATTCCTAGAGCTAAATGCATTTCGATATCCCAACAAACGGTAGCCGCTCATTCAACCAACGTGTTTGATGTTCTTGGAGAACTCTAAAAAAGTGGATGGTTTCGATTATTGGTAAGAGCTTACAAACTGTTCAAACTGAACCGGATTTGAGGGGAAGTAAAAAAATGAAAAACGAGGTTTCGGGGTGAGTGCACAAAAAGAAAAGGTGACATAGAACATCGGGGACATCGAAGACAGAGAGACCGCAGAGCCAGAAATTTTTCAGTGCCGAGGGAATATATCCCACCTGGTACTGTTCAACGTATTCGAGCCGTCCGATACATTTTTGGGCGGCTCGGATTGAAACTTTCTCTCTTCTCTCATCTTAACACTTTCTCTTCTTTTTTTTTTTCTCTCTTTAAATCCGAGCAGTCTAGAAACGCAATAGAGAGCTCAAATGCGCTGAGCTGATAGTTCCGCTCGGCACTGAAAAATTCTTCCCGCTGAGAAGATGAAAGAAGAAGCATTGGGTTCCACAAAAGAAGAGAATGAAAAACAAAACAACAAATTATACGAGTTCGTCAATTGTTAATTTCCACGGAACCGTTGGGTGAAAAGTGAAAACCAATGTATTAAAATAATAAAAATTTGGCTCTCTATCAATTCTTGGAACAATTTGGTACACAAAATTGTTTGTGTGGGACGGACTGGGGGGGGGGGGGGGGGGGGCTGCTCTCCCCCTTGGGGAGAGCAGCGTGCTGCTGCCCCCTTTTTGGGGCCCATCCCGGTCTCGCTCCGATGATCCGAATTGTTCACTTTGTAGAGCTCGTCGAGGACAACAACTGTGCAAAAAATCAGCTTAATTGAATATCATTAAGTGCCTGATCGGAGCCTATATAACTCTTGGTCCATTGGGAATAATGGATTTGATCTAGTGTTTCGGATCCATTCTTTTCAAAGTAAAAAGGCTCCGATCAAGTACTTAATGATATTCAATTAAGCTGATTTTTTGCATAGTTGTTCTACTCGACGGGCTCTACAAAGTGAACGATTCAGATCATTGGAGCGAGACCGGGATGGGCCCCAAAAAGGGGGCAGCAGCACGCTGCTCTCCCCCTTGGGGAGAGCAGCTCCCCAGTCCCGTGTGGGACTTATCTCGAGGTCTCACACAAATAATCCGGCCGTTCGATGCGCTTAAAATATCTTTAGGGGGTCCCTTAGAAAAAACCCAGCTCGATCAATTCATTCGATTCTTGGTCCTTGTGAATTCATTGCTAGAAAATCAAACAAATCGATCAAACTCTTAACCAATATTCGATTAACCTAATTTTTTACACGAATATTTTAAAATATTTTAATAAGTTATAAATGACTTGGACCATTTATTTGGTGTACCCATGTTGGTGTACACACAGTTGTAGAAAAGTGGAGTAGTACTTTGGGAGTGTTGTGTTTTAAAAAGGATTCTTGTCGTATTTGCTACCTGAACGTACCAGATTATTAAAAATCCTATACGTCCTCCAAATTATGGAAAATGTAACTATGAGGACTTCAAAAATAGTACTACTATTTTCAAAGGGCCACAATAAGTAGTCCAAAAGAGGCCCTTAATATGCCTACATAGGCCCAATAGAAATAAAAACAGTTTTTTTTTTTAATCCGAAAAATATAAACGGTGATAGGATCCTTTAAAAATACATGTTCAACGGCGTATATTGCTCCCAAACATTACCTCAAAAACAATTCAAAATAGTGACCTAAAGTTTTTAGAGTAGGGTAGTGACAGCATTGACAGGCCGTCAAAGTTACTTAATTCGTGTGCGGTGCGGGTGCATAAAGGCTAGTGCGAGGGTAAAAGTGTATTTAAAACAAATAGTAAACGATTAAAATTTTCAAGAAAGAAAATTAAGAATGCAAGCGCAACATAGAATTAATAGCGGGAGCGCACGACATCAGGTCACTATGGATGCTGGTCAAAGTCCTTGAAGTCATTCAAGAAGTTATAGAGTCGATCAAAGAGTCTTTTTTAAGTTTCAAAAGTCAAATACATATTTCAATTAGTCTATGGTCAAGTCTTTTTTAATTTGTCTTGAAAATGTAAGTGTTTTTTTCCTATATTTGGAGGGTTGTTCCAACAAGTCCTATTTAGTATTTATATCGTTTGCTATGAATGAAATCGTTAGAGAGTGTGTTTGAGTTAAAATAGCATTTTGGCTAGTGAGAAGTTTACTTCTTATTACATTTATATATCTCTTAGGTTGATTCCTTAAAGTGGCGAGCGATCCTAATGCTCTGTATCCCCGTTAATCCTTTGGTGGTGACACTTCGATTTTAACAGTGGATGATGAGTGATTATCCCTTTTATCTTTTTTTTTACTTTTCTTCCGTCGCATTTGGAAAATCCGGTATCACTACCCCTGTTAATTAGTACTATACAAACTGAAGACCTCTCCTTGTTTGATTTGGGAGGAGAGATATAAAAAAATAAAATAAAATTGAGAGTAATAATTATGAAAAAAAAAATTTGGGGACCATGTGCAGAGATAAGACCCAAACCGAACATTACCGTGTGGTGCATTTTGTCTGTTAAAGGCTTTATTATTTTTTAGAACTAAAAGATCGGCTTTGTTCGGTTCCCTTTTTAGTTTTAGTTTTAGTTTTATTTTCAATTATTACCCTACTTCTTTCTCTAATCATTACCCTATTTTTTCAATTATTATTTTCTCATCTCTCGCTATCTCTCTCCAATTATTACCCTTATTTTCAATAATTACTTTATTTCTCTCTCCACCCACTACCAAAACTAAACTAAACTAAACTCCCAACCAAACACAACCAAGTCAGGCCAATTGGCCAAAGTCTTAGAAACAAACCGTTTTAAGGACACGTTAACATCCAAAAGTCCATCTAATTGAACTCAATTCCCTCGTTCCATATTCTGATGCCTGGTCCAAACTAAGGTATTATTATGGTTTGGCACCTACTTTTGACTATCGTATAAGAAACTTAAGTTATATAATGCGCGTGTGTGATCGTAAGCGTGAAAATATCTTTGAAAAATATTTCAAAGTACAAAAATTTTATGAGAGCGAAAATTGGAAGTGCAAGCTCGTAACAAAAATTGAGAGAAGGAGAAAAGGACTATACTGAAAGATTATGTGACGATTAAGGAAAAACAAGGGAACACTATAAACACCAGTTGAGATTCAACCCACCTGGGCTCGTCTTTCTCCATCCGCTCTTCCTCCTTCACTCTCCTCTTTCTTTCCCCTCTTCAGTCTTTCCTATAGTTTTTTTTCTTTTCGTTTGCTCCTCCCTCAGATCTGACCCTCTCTGTGTCACTAGAGTCGTTTGTCCGCATGTAATCCGTTGTTGGAGCCCTTGTGGCAGCGGTGGAGGCAGTGAGTGTTGCGATCCGTTCGACAATTTTTGGGCGGCAAGATTGAGAGCAAGATCTGGGGGAGTTTTGTCTCTCCTTGTGGGTGTTTTGTCTCTCTTTGAGAGAGTAATGAAGTTCGTCTTTGGGCGATTTGTTTACTGTTTGGGCTCGAGAAGATTAATATGCATCTACTGGTGATTTGCTAGAAATTCATTAGTGTGTTCATTCTGATCGAAATTCATCTGATCGTTTGGGTTCTTGTTGTCTTTTATTCTTAGCTAGCAATGTATATCTTTTTCAGACTGCTATAGGATATATGAATTTTTCACTCAGCAGAAGGTGCATCAGGCTATGCCTGGGTTAGGGATGAAAGACATCAATCGCCTCGTTCTTTCTCAATTTGTATCAGTTAGATGATTAGTTTGGTTTTGTCCAAGTTATCTTTAATAAATTTCGTTGGGCTTTATCAATGCAATACCTCTCATTTTTAAAAAAAAAAAAAAGTTTCAAACCACCCTAATACAACACTATTCTGTAGTCATTGCTAATAGATAAATTATTTAATTTGAGAATCATTTCATTCGTCACACAGTATTAACTTAATTGGCTTTGTCAATTTCTGCCACTCCTTAGATGTTGTCCTTCAGGGTCCAATTGGAAAATTCAATTTGACTTACGCAGCGAAATTTACTGGAGGTTAGTTAGCGTATCAGTCCAAACGAGATAAACAATTCATAACATGTGTCGTGATATAGACTTATAGTCTACCCCAAACCAAGAGAAAGGGGGAGGAGTATGTTGGGATAAGTTGTTGGAACGACTTAAATTCATTTGATCAAAAGGTTGTAGTGCATCCTTCCACTTCCCGGTTAAGTGCCTTTGGTTTTCACCTAAATCACTCTAGTGCTAACCCATGTCTACGGCATTACGCATCCCTGTTGGAAGGGGATGACAATAGTGTGATTTAGGTGAAAATCATGGCCACTTAACGGGAAAATGGGAGGATGCACTACCGCTTTTGGATCAAATAAATCTAAATCGTTTTAATAGTTTATCCCCACACCCTTCTATTTTATCATAGTGATAGTCTACCCCAAACCAAGAGAGAGGGGGAGGAGTATGCGTCAAGTATCAGCCAACGAGTGAAAATTTTCGTCAAATATCTCATGAACAATTTTTGTTTACCAGACTCCCATAATTTCCCCCTTCTAGTTACTGCCTAAGAGTTTGAGTGTAGTTGTCCAAGTTAGATCAGACACCCCACTTAATGATGAAAAATCGTTGTCATCAACCGGTGCATAGAACTTGTTTTATTTCATTTTTTTTTATTGGTTCAGCTTATGGGCACCTCAACTAAGTCCCTCTCCGGTCCGGTTAAAGACAGACTATCCACCTCGGGACTAGAGAATTGACGAGGAATTATTTTCTTGCGATCCAACTCCAAAAATCGAACATTGGTAAATTGTTTGGGGAGCAAATACATGGGGCTAGAACTTGTTTTATACTCCGTCCGGATTTAATAGTCTCTAGTTCAATTCTAACTGGATAAAAAATGAGTTATATTTTTAAATTAGTAATGAATTTTATATCCAATATGAATCTTGTTTGATAGATCTCAACTAGTTCTATAAGATAATATTTTCAAAATTACATAAAATATATATTATAAATTACAAGTTGTAATCAATTGAAAAGTTGCACGAATTTCTAAAAAGGACTATTAAATCCGGACTGAGCATACGAAGAAAAAATAGGAGAGCAAACACACAACCTCTATAGAGATTTTTTTTAAAATTTTTTTCGAGGGAAACAGAAACACAATTTATATTGAAAAAATCTGATACAAATTGCTCCATTGGGCCTAACTATAAACAACAAAACAAAAGACAACTAAAGAAAAGCAAAAGACAAATAGAGAAAAGCAAAATACAACAAAACAAAACAAGAAAAATTGCGTGAAGTCGGTTCCGGTGTCGGACTCATCAAATCTGCTCAAGAAAGTGGGTGGAGAGATTTATATTATTAGTATATATAGATGGAGTGTTTGTTGTCCCTAGTGCTGTATTTGTTAAAAAATGAGATTAAAAGTACAACTCATGAAGAGCCGTGGAGACTGCGTACCTTATCCTACAATGTTTTACTTTCTCCGTCCGGATTTAATTATTCTTAATTACTGATTAAAAAATGGGTTATATTTTTGAAGTCGTAATGAATTTCATATCGAATATGAATCTTATTTGATCGATTTCGATTAGTTTTATAAAATGTTTTCGAAATCACGTAAAACATTATAAATTGAAAGATATAATTGATTGGAAAATTATACGAACTCTAAAAAAGGACTATTCAATCCGGACGGAAGGAGTAATTAACAATTACTATATGTGTAGCAATTATCTTATCTTGTACTAATGATTTAACAAAATAATAGAGTACACATGATTACTGCGTCATAAACACTTCAAATCATCCAATTAATTAAGCGGCAGGCATACCAAGACCACAATCTCGCTATGCATAGTTGATGGTCATATTAAAAGGAAAAAATAAGTAAGCAGGGAACCCTAACTCATTTAGAGCATCTCCAATCCATCTTCAAAATGGAGAATGAATGTGACATATGGAGAAGAGATTTTGTAATTTATCTCATGTTTTGATTCTTTTTTTTTTGGGCCGGGCTATTCGCAGCCACGTATTTTCTCCCATAGCCCACTCTATTTCGGTAAGTGGTTGTTGAAAATTATAAACAACATTTCGGTAAATAGATGTTGAAAATAAGATTATATTTCGGTAACTACATGTCGAAAATATATTCAACTTTCGGTAGACAACTGCTAAACATTCATTTTTGGGCATTTTCGGTAAATAGCGGTTGAAAAAAATATCATATTTCGGTAATTTGATGTTGAAAATGTATGTTAATTTCGGTAACTAGCTGTCGAGTCTAATTGAAAATTTTTAACGGGCTGTGGGAGAAAATACGTGGCTGCGAATAGCCGCACCCTTTTTTTTTTTTTGGAAAAATTTCACGTAGGCACCTGACCTTTTATTCAAATCACACATAAATACCTGACCTTTTTTAAATTTCATATAAACACCTGAGTTTTCTAAAAACTCATCAATTTAACACCTGACCTTTTTTAAATTTCATATAAACACCTGAGCTTTCTAAAAACTCATCAATTCAACACTTGTCGTCACCCTTCCATCTAAAACCAAACGAAAAAAAAGTTAAGTGCTTTGATTTTTTATTTGTTTGAACCAGTGCTAAGATCTTATTTTTCTGATCATTTTATCCTAAAGAATCATAATTAATTTTTAACTCTAAAGCTCTCGTTAGTTAGCCCTAAGAAAGTCGTATAATCAAATATCTCTTAGGGCTAACTAATGAGAGCCTTAGAGTCAAAAATTAATTATGATTCTTTAGGATAAAATGATCAAAAAAATAAGATTTTTGCACTCGTTTAAACGGATTGATAATTGGAGCAATTAAAATTTCAACCATGTATAGACCGTTTATATATTAAAAAATATGGTTAAAAAAATTAAGTGATCCAATTTTCAATCCGTTTAGACAGGTGTGAAGATCTTATTTCTCTGATTA
>WJXA01000220.1:0-59608 GCA_014282245.1 Rhododendron simsii | reverse complement strand
CCTCTCCTCCCTCCTCCCCCGGGCTCCTCTTTTCGCCTTGCTCCTGCTATCTCCTCTCTATCCCTCTCCTTCCCAGATCAAAATCCCTTCTTTTTCCCCTTTCATCTGTGTTTTTTGGGCTTCCATCCTCCTCGGTATGGGAAGGTATGGTAGCTGGGCTTTGGCTTGGTTTCCTCCTGTCGGAGGTTCCTTAGTTCCTTTGGGAGCCTAGCGGTGTTGGGTGGTCCGGAATTATCAGAGGTTATGGGTGGTAGTGGTTGGTGATGTAGATCTGGGCCGGCTGTGTGGGGGTGGTGGACGGTGGTGTGGTCGTAGCAGTGGAGTAGTTAGCTGCTTTTTAACGTTTTTTTGCAGGTTTCTTTTCATATTTTCAAAAACGATCGGAGAAGATGGCGATGCTTGATCGGTGATGGATTCAATCCAATGTTGGAGAGGTGGATGCGGCCCCCATGGTTGGGATCTCTTGTCATCATTGTGTGCCAAAGTCCCGCCGGCGGCTGTTCGGAGTTCTCAATCGAGCATGGAGCTATCAGTTCGTCGCGTTGGATTGTTGCTGCTGCTGGTGATGATCGTGGCTGCTAGGGTTTAGTTTGGGTTAGGCTGTTGTGGTGGTGGGTTGGTGTCCCTTGGCCCTGATTGTTTTGGTTCTCATTTTCGTAGGCCGAATCCAGCCGCCAGCCTCTTTATCTGGGCGAGGTCGGCTCGACTTAACGGCGAGAGGCTGTTTTTCGGTGTTTCGTACGGCGATGATGGCTGATGTGCTTAGGGTTTGGGGACTGGTTTGGGTGGGCCGGCCCAGGTTTGGGCTGGGATTGGGTGTTCCGGGCTTTTCGTTTGTTTATTTTGAGTATGGGTTAGGCTTTATTGATATTTTTGTTGTGGACCCTGTAGACCCTCGGGTGTTTTCGGGCTTTTGCCCTTGTGATGTTCATCCAACTTTTTTGTTGAATTCCCTTTCCCTATTCCCCGTTTTTTAATAAAATTCATCTTTGCCGATCAAAAAAAAAAAAAAAAGATTCATATTAGTAGGAAAATTATTTGCGTAAACATATAATTTTTGAGTTTGAAATTACCTTCATTTTCTTAAAGTTCTTTTTACTGTTCATCTGGAACGAAGCCTTATTCATTGGGCCAGTTTACCCCGGCTTTTATTGAGTCTCTTGGAGGCTTGTTTTGCATTTTAAGCTAGTTAAAATAGCTAAAAACAAATTTATTGTTTCCCAAGGCAAGGTGCTACACTTTCCCTTAGCTGGTCAAAGTACAAAACAAAGTACACTCTTTACTTTGTCTTGTCCCTCCATTTTCTTGGATACCAAATATAAGAGTAGTATTGGAATGTATAGACGAAAAATACCCAAGGCAAAAAAAAAAAAAGCTAGTATTGAAGCCAGGTCTATGGTTTTAGATCTGGTTTTCTTGAAATTAGTGTACTGACGACGAAGACGGCATTTACAGCGGCTTCTGTCTTCAGTCTATGACAGAACGATTTCGAGTTGGTGCGGCGTGTTATCCAGGAGTGCTTGCTCTGTGTTCATACCTGACCTCTCAACTTCGGCCTCTCCAACCCCTCTTCACGGGTGTGTTCGATAGGTCCGGCTCAGGCATCGTGGTTCCATGCAATTTTTTTGGCTTGTTGTATTATATTTTATTAATTTCTATATTTTGGAACTGGTAATATCTCCTCTTATTGTACTGTTTTGCTTATATATAAATTGAGTTTACTTTCTGATTTAAAAAAAAAAGCTAGTGGAGAAGGTAGCCTCTTGAAAAGGCAAAATCAAGTCATTACTAGCTACTTAAGCCAAGGAACTCATTGAACACACACACACTCATTATTAGTTCGGAGCCCCACGCTAAAATAATTGGAGCCTTTCAACTTGTTTAAGACATATTTAAGGGTACCTGCAACATAAACAACTCTGTTCGTTTTTATACCCACGATTTTTGGACCACTGCCAGAAATGTCAATTATTCAATTTGGCTTCCCAAACAATAAACATATCTTCTTTTCTAGTTTTACTACCGTCACAATACAAAGTCAACACTTCAATTTCTTGAAATTTTGATAAAGCAAATTTGTGGCATCGATAATAGCCAATTCCATATTCACAAAACATCTCCACATCCATCCTCAAAGCTGAAGGAAACCATGATTTTGTATAATAGCCACTAATTACTATTCCACAATAAATTGCCAATTTGGTCGGATCACTTCTTCTCAGTCGTGACGCCAACAACAACATTGCTAACCTATAAAATGCACAATTAGATGAGCTGTTAATTGTTTGTGAAGACGGGGGAAGGGCCAGCTGAGGGAGGGAAAGCAAAAAAAAAAGAGTTAGCAAGAAATCATACCAACTTGCCACTTTCATCGACGGACATAGGATTCTCGACAACAACAGTTTGGCTCTGAGAATAAGGCATTGCCTGCAATTGATCCAGAAGAGATCCAGAGTGTCAAAAAGAGAGAGAAAAAGTTAACCAAATAAAGCCTTTACTCGTGAACTGCAGCACAAAATTAACATACTGTTGAAGTGGAGGGTATAGTAGTCCCATTTAGTCTGTTCGTGGGAATGGGGACCCTTGCACTGCCCACCTGAAACAAGTTACGATAATTGAAAAATCTTGGCATGAGACCCCAAAAGGAATAGCACTGATATGATTGAACGAGAAAAAGGAATAGCAGGGATAACACTGCACCACGAAATTTGGCAGTATGGTGCTACTTAAATCTGACATGACTAATTAACAATGGCTACATTGATGCGATTATGAAAAAACTTTTACAAACAAACACCAACCCACCCACACAATATTATGCATGTACACACACTCACACACACACACACACACACAATAAGGTCCCTTAAAGTCTTAAACTAACTTGCATTATACCTAAAAGTCCTCTCTTCCACCCCCCCACCACCAACCAAACCCATCACCACCATCAGAACAATAGTTAACGTAAAAGAATGCCCACAAAGCATATACGTATTTCAATCCAGCTAATTTTCTGTACTGCACATCAGTACAAGAGTTCAAGCTACATAACCCTTAAATAAACCACTTCATCTTGACCCCAAACCCTGAACCAAACATAGTTGACCCAAATTAGCCATCGACAGCCTCGATAAACTCATTAGAGCATAAGGACCAATTGTCATGGCAGCCAAAATGGTGCGGAGACAAACAATTATGAAGATTGGACAACATTGTTTATCTATAATTCACCAGGAACAGTGGTTCCTTGTTGGCTCAGGAACAAGTTCACAGATTTTGGAATGGTGCGGGCTGTTTATTCCTAACAAGAGTAAAAGGCCTGATGCAAGATTTGCCGTCATCAGGTATGATTGTCCAGTAGCAGCAGATGTGGCTGTTAGCAAACCAAATGGAATCTGGTTCTTTGACAGAAAATTATGGGTAATGATTGCATATACAATGAATCAATAAAAGTTGGAAAGTTAACAGAGTTTCCCGCAACTGAAAATCATAATGGGAGACCGAAGCAAGTAAAATAGAGCCAGAAGAGTGACTGTCAAAACAAATTTGCCCCAGCCAAACCCTCTACTCGATAGGGCATTTGTTGAGGCCACAATGCCTCCAAGATTCAGCAGCAAGTGATTGAAGTCGAGAGTCAAGGAAATTCGTGTAAAGAAGCGTTGTGGGTGAAGTAGAAAATGGGCATACTCTAAGAGGCAAAGCATAACTAACCAAACGTTTAACCTTTTGGCCACAAGCTTAAGTATGTAATGTTCTGAGAATTATGTCCACCGGCTATGTAGCACGGATATGGATACGTACACGGACACGGGACACGGCAATTCTAAAAAAATGGGGATACGGACACGGCGGGGGACACGCCACGTGTATAAATAAATAAAAAATAAATACATGTACACACACACGCACACATATATATAAATTATGAACCATTGTATATGAATAGTTTCACAAATTGTATAAATTTTTTCAAACGGAAAATTACAGTTTAACCCAAATGTTTTGAATAATTTCGTATTAACCCCCAAAAATTTTAAAAATACTACATTTTGACCCCTAGCCGTATCCCCGGTGTGTCCCCTATCAAAAAATAATAAAAATTATTGGATACGCCATGTGGCGTGTCCAATACGTGTCCCCACCGTGTCCCCGTGTCCAATACGTGGACACGGCACCCTTTTGGAGTGTCGGTGCGACATAGTCCACCAGACTAGTGGTTTTTTGAAGGGCAAAAAATAGCGTGGATGATGTGCTCGAGAGGTTTATCGGTCTCAATAAATAACCAGTTGCAGGTAATGTGCTCTACTTAGCAATGGCTAAGGCCAAGTGAAATTTTTTGGTAGTGCATATCGAACTGATGTTTTTCAGGTTCTCATGAATTCCACTCCTATTTCACCATATTTGTTTATCTTTTCTGCTCAAGTTCTACGCACAGGGTTAACTAATCTATTTCAGAATGGCAAATTTCAGGCGTTTTCTATGGCTATAGGGGGGCCTTCAATTTCCCACTTGGCTTTTGCAGAGGACATGGGAGGAGTGACTCCATGGCATTTTCTATTTCTTTTATCTGTCAGCAAAAGAAGATTTTCCATTTTTCCATGACATTGAACTTCCTCCAAGAATCCGCTTTGGGCAGACTCTTCCCCAACTACGAAGAACCCTGGGTGGAATTGCCACAGCAAAAGAAGCGGAAAAGGGATTGTTGATACATGTTTGATTATAAGTATCAACTTTGGTGGTAAGGATCTTTTTATTTCCATTTCCCCGATGGACAAAAGTTGTGAGCAAGACGGGCAAAGCCCGTTCTTTTGGGACCCATGCGATCACAGAAGCTAAGTATAGCTATTTTCAGTGCTTCTTATCTTTCAGTGCTTCTTATCGAGGGAAAGGTTGCAAAATATTTGACATTGGTTTTGAGGCTCTTCTATAATCTCCTTACAAAATTTGTTGATAGGTAATCCTATCTCACATTGAAAAGCGGGAAGAAATGGTGTGCCTGATGCTTGCGTCGTGATCTTGGAGATATGATTTGTTTGAAATTTTCCTCTCATAGTCTCATTCCTCCCACTGTCATTGGTCTTTACATCGTGGTTATTTAGCAGATGCTTATGTTTGGGTTCACTGATTCCTAGCGTAGGTTCGATGCAGTTTCTTTGTTTCCATGCATTTTGAAGCTAGGTATGTAAACCACTACATGTACCGAGGTAAGGCTCATTGCATCCACCCTCTCCTTGGACATCTTTCCGGAATGCCACCTAGGTTCCCCAGTGAAAGACAAAAATAAAATAGAACTCAAGCCTAAAGTGATTGAAAGCTCTCCCCCACGCTCCCACCCCAACACAGACACACACACAGAAAAGAAAATTGTACAAGAAAAAGAAGAAAAATGGAGAGAGACAGAAAAGGAAAGTTAATACCTGATAGTATTACCTATCAATCTTAACTTAGAAGGTTAAGCAAATTTCCTTTTAGAACTCACATTAACATTTGTTATGTAGTGGCAAATGGCACATTTTACTGAAGGAGCTCCATATGGGTACATCAGTGTGGTCCGGCAATTTCCACAGTTGACATGAGCAAGCTGATTAGACGCTTTTACATGCACAATGATAAACACAAAAGTTAGACAGAAAGAGTTGCTCAAAGAACCAAATGTCCAACAACAAAAAAATACTGCAGCACAAGTACAAATAATAGTACATACCAAGAGTCCAATCTAAGAACGAAAAGGCACAAGTCACAAGCTAGTAGAATTAACAACAGTAGGACCGAAAAAGATAAGAAAAAATTCCCATTTAACCCCAACCCAAATCCAACGATTTTTTTTTTTTTTTTGGATTAGCATGAGTTCAGCATTTTCCTGGGAAAAAACCAAACAAAAAGAGTGTTCTCGTAATGCATACACTGCTTCCAAGAAGAAACCACTAGATCTAGGGCAAATACCATACAAACATATCTCCAAAAGAAACAGCTCCAGAAGCTGCTACACTAATTTCTATTGCTCTCTATTGCCCAACATCACAAAACATCAAGCAGATAAAAAATTGAAGGTAAAACAATGAGAACACAGTGCGTAGGCATGTATCTATCTAGACTTGAGCTCAAACTTTCCAGACTTCTCACAGAAGATAAAATCACAAGAAATAAAATGTAATAGACTAACAAGAACTGTGCTTCAAAATATTCCTTTCAAATATTGCCTGTAGATGCCGATAGTGGGGGACAAAGTATTTGTACTTGGCACTTAGCAGGGACCAAAACCACATTTATTCTACATTGATAACATAAAGTAAATTCCATAAGTATATATTGCTACTTGCTAGGTTTGCGAAAGAGAGGGGATTGTGTGCTATGTAGCACTGACACTCCAAAAGGGCGCCGTGTCCATGTATTGTACACGGGGACACGCCCAAATACGTATTGGACACGCCACGTGGCGTGTCCAATAATTTTTATTATTTTTTGATGGGGGACACGTCGGGGACACGGCTGGGGGTCAAAATGTAATATATATTTTTAACTTTGAGGGGTTAATATGAAATTATTCAAAAAGTCTTGGCTTAAATTGTAATTATGTCTTTATTTGGACCATGGTAATCTTATACATTCATATAGGACATGTCTTTATCAACAGTGGAAAAAAAGAAAAAATATATGTATATATGTATTTATATATATATTTATTTATTTATTTATACACGTAACGATATGATACGCAACGATATGAGTAGAATAGGTTTGTGTGCACAAATGGCTCTTGACAGAGCTCAATGGAGAAAAAGGATTCATGTAGCCGACCCCAAGTAATTGGGACTTAAGGCTCAGTTTGGTTTGGTTTGGTTATTTATTTATACACGTGGCGTGTCCCCAGCCGTGTCCGTATCCCCATTTTTTTAGAATTGCCGAGTCCCGTGTCCGTGTCCATATCCGTATCCGTATCCGTGTCCGTGCTACATAGATTGTGTGTACATACTCAGCCACCATTTTATTTTAAACATGTGATCAAAAAATAGTTGATAATTTTGAATTTTAAGAATTTTTTTCCATGCGTATATAGGATCTTTAAGAATTTTTTTCACCCAAGTGACTTGCTGGGGAATCCCATAGAACTCTCTCAAATTAAACTGAAAAGCTAGTATAATATGTGCAAATATTTGGAGTTGTGCAGGGACCTGGGCACCCCTTGTGTCCGCCCCTGGTTGCCAAGTTAGGACGTTCCTAATAAATTCTATAAAAGAATTTATTCGAGGTGTAAACACTGCTACAAAGACCGAAGACTTACCCATGGTGTTGAGAGAAACTAGAGTAGAGACAACAAAGACAGATTTGGAAGGAGTTCCCTAATAACATAGAAATCACCAGCATTTCTAATATAGGTCAACAATTACAGTATATATCTAAATAGATCCAGTGACTAGTTGGTTCTTAAGAGAGGAGAAAATTTCAAACACAAACTCAATTTTTCCTCCAATTTCTCTTTAACTTGCCCTCTCATTTTCTTCTTAATTATTTTCTCTTCTTTTCCGCTTCCATCCCCAAGTTCCGAATAAAGCCTAAAAGACTAAAAACGAAGACAGAAAAAGAGAAGGCAAGGATGCACTGAGATCATTTCCCATTGTTCCATGAACTATGCCCCGGGAACAAAGAGAATAAAATATGTCAGCCTGAAATCATGAAGTTCATGGGATAAATGCAGACAGAGAGTTTGGTAAGGAGAAGCAAACATCAGAAAGTTGCTTCAAAGCCCACACACTAAAACTGCAACATACAGAGAGGATTGTTCTCCAAACGTGGACAAGAAAGAGCTTCAAACAGTTGTACCTGGCGCAAGGTTCACCGTTTGACAGCAGGAGCATCTCACACTTGCAGCCCCACGTGTATACATAAGTAATGTACGGCAACCTCCACATATCAGCTGAGCCATTTCCATCCCTGCATGTTTTCCAGTAGATTCGATGATAAAACCAGAAAACTCAGAACCAAATTCCTAGTTTGCATACTTCAATTCTTTGGTGGAAGACAAGTTTTTTGAGCATATCTACCAATGACATGGAGATGAAAATGGGAAAGGCAATGCGGTACAAAGAATTAGAGTTCCATTCATGTCCAAACATACAAAATAAAAAATTATGCGAGGGTATGAACAACTCAAAATTTCTTGATTGGGACAGAAAAAATTAGTTTACGAGTAGTTTTTCTAAATCTTTTGGTACGTTGTCGTCTATGATGCACCGACACCGGGACACAAGAATTCTTAAAAAATGGGGACACGGACACGGCGGGGGACACGCCACGTGTGTGTGTATATATTAATTTATATAAATTGTTATTGTTTAGCACCCAGAAATTTAAAAACTTATAATTTGGCCCCAAATTTTTTTAAAAAAACTTACAGTTTGACCCCAAAATTTTTTAAAAAAATTGCAGTTTGGCCCCTGCCGTATCCCCAGCAGTGTCCCAGCCGTGTCCCCATGAAAAATTCAAATTAAATTATGGGACACGCCACGTGGCGTGTCCCGTATGTGTCCCCGAGGTATCCCCGCGGTGTCCCCGTGTCCGACACTGCGATACCTCGACCTCTAGAGGTGTCGGTGCTTCATAGGTTGTCGTCATGAAACGATGAAAGCCCAATTTCTCTTGAAGGAGAGGAATACATGCATGCAATATCTGAAATCTAGCATCCAACATATTTGCATTCCGAAAACCTTATCAACATCGCCTAATGATGTTTTCATTCATATCAACTATTTTATCTCTAGCATTACAGGACCAATGCAGCTGTCCCTAATAACACCTTGAGTGCAACTAAAATGTAGATGCGGGTCTATATTATATGTGCGCGATGAATACTCAACATTGACTTTGATTTCACTGGAGAAACAAAATAGGCATTCCAAAATTAATTAGGTCCAGTCTAGATCCGAACAGATGTCGTGGAATCAAATAGGTTGTTAGTATTGTTGAGCGATATATTTTCACTTGATAAGAAGTAAATGAATTGGGCCACAACTAATCTCAACAGCGCACAACTTGGTATGACGTTTTTGCAATGCCCTACATTACTGTAGCTATTTAGTTTCAATGGTCGTTATCATTCAGTGAAAGGACCAATTAATAAAGTGATTTTATGGTCGTAAATCCTAATCCCGCAACAGAAAGATAATGGCTGTAGTCCCAGGTTAAAACCAAGGTCTTCCCAAGAAAAATACGAGTGCAACATTCTTGAACCATCAAGATGAAATTAAAAAGCAAAGCACTGGTGAATTTAAATGTCGAAGTGACAATGACCAGAAAAAATATATATAAAGGAAAAATCTGATTTTACCTCTCCATATGTATCCATACCATAGGTGCACATGTAAAAAAAAAAGACTTGGACACATGTATTGATGTATCGGTTTGGACGTGGCAGTTCTAAGCCTCTGATGTTTTTGAGATTGGTTTAATCTATACCAAAAAAAGAGAGGAGGGGGGGGGGGGGGGTGACAAAAGGAAAAGCCTTGGAATAGTCACCCGAAAACTATTTTAAGGTTTCAGATTGAGGGAAAAATGAGAGAGAACAATAACAAAAGCAACAAGAAGCTCTCTCTCTCTCTCTCTCTCTCTCACACACACAGAGACGACCCGCTCCAACTGACCTACTTAACTGTTAGCCTAACCACGTGGCTCAAAAGGTTAACCTCAAGTTATAAAGTAGTTGCTCGCGATTCATTATATACCACATCAACTTCCATTACCAACCCGATGTGGGATTCCATCCCAAGTGGGTTCTCACAATCTCCCCCACTTGGACCGCAACGTCCCCGTTGCGACCCAAGATCCATCACTTTCACTCACCAAGCAATGTGTGACAAGTCCCGCCTAAGCATGTCAAGCTCCTCATGCTCGTCTAATGTGGGACCCGCCCAAGCACAACAAGCACCTCAAACTCCTCACTTGTCGGGTCCACCCAAGCATGTTTGCTCGCAGAACCCACCCCACACTTCTGGTTGGTGCAAGCTTAGAAGGCTCATTTCTCTTACATCACATATTATTAGTGTTATTCAATTCATGCAGTTGCACTGTAAGAAATATAGGATTAATAATGTAGAGATCATCCACCAACGAACCAGAAAAGATAAAACGTTTATTAAACTTAATAACCACAGAGTCACTAAAATAAACCAAATATTCATCCTTGATCAACTTAGAAACTGAAACCAAGTTTCTTCTAATAGAGGGACCATAAAAGACAATATCTCAAAATTAAACTCCAATTACTATTAAAATTTAAAATGACATTTCCTATTGCAACTGTTGCCACTCTCGTAACATTTCCCATATGTAGATAAATCACTCAATCACTGAGTCTTCTTGTTTTGCAGCGCTCTTACCCAGCTATTATGGTCACATATTTTTTGATTGATTTTGTGTGATTGGATCCCACAATATTTTATTCGTGGTTATTGTTATTTATTGGGTATCACGATTATTTTTCGTGGTTGTAATAATTAACGTAGCATGTGTTATTTATTTGGAGCCACGATTATTTTTTCGTGATTGTAATAATTAACGTAGCATGTGAACTTCAATGGAGGCATAAGATCGATGTATGTATGATTTTTCGATTCAAATAATATTCATTGGCTTATTCGGAGATCGAAGATGATGGATATGGAAGATAAAGGGTTTTTGACTCGCAACAGATTTTTTCCAGATTTATAGGGTCTGATTACAGGGCTATTTCGACCCAATAAACATTGGAATTAGAAAATTTGTTCTTCACGAAAGTTGTAGACAATTGAATTTCGAATCCAACCCAATTTGAATCACTTCAATTGGAGGTCAAATGAGGAAGATATGGCCAAAATACAAAAGGCTGTGCAATTTACGCGGGAATATATCAAATCTGTTTTTCCTGTTTAACCACGGTTGGATTTTGGTTTCCTTGATTGATTCAAAGTATCTAAGTCTTTCACACAAGTATAGCTGTCAAAACCCGCTCTAACTGACCTGCTTAACTCTTAGCCTAACCACGTGGCTCAAAAGGTTAACCTCAAGTTATACAGTAGTTGCTCACGAGTCATTATATACGACATTAACTTCCATTACCAAGCCGATGTGGGATTCCATCCCAAGTGGGTTCTTACACACACACACACTCTCTCTCTCTCCCTCCCTCTTTCTCTGTGAAATTTTCAATTGTTAACAAAAATGAAAGGCCAAATCCGTTATGGTGAAATGTTAACAAAAATGAAAGACCAAATCCGTTGTGGTGAAATGATTTCCTAACAAGAATGATTTGGGCTTGTAAATCCAGTTATCCTTAAACCCAAATTCTCCAGCCTCATTGATATTATTGAAGAATTCTTTTTGGAAATTTCAAGTTGCGTGGCTTTGTGTAATCCCCTCGAGGTCAGTAAAAAGATTTCCAGTGTTCCAAAGGTTGCTGAAGAAACCCAAAATCAGATTTTCTTTCTTCATACCTGCCATACTACAAATGAAGTACGAAGGCCCAGAAAAGAAAAGTTCACTCCGCAATCGAAGCCAATCCAGATAACCTGATGTCATTTGTTTTCCTCGCTATATAAAATGGTTACACCTTACATGGCCATACAAAGGATAGTCCTCTGTATCCGCTAGACAACTTTGAAGACCACAGCCATTGTTGGTCCACAAACAGTTAGCCCATGACGCTCCACATGCTCTGAATGTATCCTTTATGGTTCAAGGATTTTTCCACACGGATTTGAAGATCATAACCGATCATCATTGTATTTCCAGCCACAAAAAAAAAGAGGCTCGTCTATTAAGCCCCATGTGGCCATAGAATGGATGGTCTTTTGTCGCTCTAAAATAAAAGGCCCCTTGTGTCCTTGAAAATATGCCTACATCTATGTGGGGTCCAATATTTGAGCTCCAGAAATGACCAAAATTCTGGTTTGGCATCGAGATTGCCACTTAGTTGCACGAAGCGGGAGTGGAAGCGGGGGATAGAAGCTCCCAAGGTTGGGAGCGTGTACATATATTATGAACATTACATAGAATATAATGTACACTTTAAAAGTACAATAATTTTAGGAGTAAAAATATGAGCCATATCCACCATAAGTGAATGGGCTATTTCTTGCAATATATGGTTTTCTTTTCAAGATATCATGACTTGGCCTAGATATATGATATATGAGTTCATCAAAGACCAATTAATAAAGCCAAGTGATAAGCCCTATTTTTTATAGTACAAAAGCTCTCATCTTCGTAAGGAGCGAGCTCCCATCTCAGTGGAAGCGGGCTCCCATCAAGCTGCATAGTTGGGATTGGAGCACAGGAGCGTGCTCCTAAGGTGGGAGCGGGACCAATTTAAGAACTCCCTGCTCCTAAGGATCGGCAACCCAAATCGCTCCCAACACTTCCTTAAGAAGGACTCAAATTAATTACCTATGACTGGCCTTTCAAGCATGATATGAGAGGGAAAATACTTAAAACTGATGAATTGATGTTTGTATTGGGACCAATTGATTAGGATTGATTCCACTCTGGATTTCTCCTGACTCAAACATGTAGGTAACCCTTTTAGTGAGTGCAACTGCAAATTTGAATCCCAAAATGTGGACTAAATTGAAAATGTTTCAAGTATGAACTACGATTGGCTTGATCACAAACCATGGGTATGTAGGGGACTTGGATGAGTAAATCTAAGTCTAGCCCCTGAAATATCTATAGCAACAATTTCCATTTTTAATATGGATATTGTGCCTAGGGCTGAAAAAACCCAGTTAAACTGAACCGATAAAAAACCCGGACCTAACTGGTGATTTGGTTTGGATTGTACAGGTAAATGATTTTTAGTCAAACCCGAAAAGAATCAGTTTGGTCCGGTTTTCCACCATGGCACCATCTAATCCAGAATAAATCGGACCTGACCAGATATATTTATATACATATTAGATAAATGAGATAGGGTTTCTATTGTTAAAAAAATATTTAATGTCTATTTACTTATTGTGCATACCGATACTTTGGACTATCAAAGAAGTATGGTAATGTGCACATAAATTGAATTGGGTACCTAGGCCGGCCATCTCTGATGCCATTTGGCTTTGATCTGGGGGCATAATTCCGCAGCAAAACAAGTATAGGGGGCCATTGTTTCAGTAGTATTTTGAGATCAGCCACTTTGTGCATATTGCCAAAGATTAGGACTGTCTCCAATCCTTCTCCACCCATAACCCCAATGATTGGGGACTACATGGGTTTTGTTGTTGTTGTTGTTGAATGTCTATTTACTTATAAAAAAAAAAACCACCCTTTATTGCTGTCGTACTTTAATCTTTTCTCCAACATTAAATGGCTAAATATCATTTTTTTTCCCACTATTGTAGGATGCCATTTGGCTGCTGGAGATGCTGTTTAGCTGCTGGAGTTTTTCAATTTGCTTAACATTTAGTTGCTTAATGTTGTTTATGCATACATAAAAATATTGTTGTTTAGACTTTGAAGTAGTTTTGGTGCTTCTTTTACGCACTATTTAGGATGTCGTTTGGCTGCTGGAGTTTTTTTATTTTGCTTAACATTTAGTTGCTTAACGTTGTTTAAGCATACATAAAAATATTGTTGTTTATACTTTAAAGTCGTTTTGGTGCTTTATTTTTTAATCTAATATTGTTTCTAGTTGATTTTGGTTCATGCTAGTTGCTATTTGGACTTCAAAATTGTGTTTTGGCCAATATGGTACTTGAAGTCACTTGTGTTTTTCTCCAAATCAAAAAAATTGGAAAAAACCAATCAGACTGCACCAAACCTAACCACTAAATATTTTGGTTTGATTTAGTTTGCAAAATGTCCAAACTGAAATGCCCGGTTTGGTCTGAAAAATTGCTTACACCGGACCAAACTGACCGTTTACACCCCTAATTGTGCCACAAACACCAAAAAGTAGTAAAACCACTTCTAACTTAGCACAAACATGAAAACAACACTTCTAAATAATTAAGAGATGATCCGTCAAAAATAAACAAACAACGAGGCACAAATGACAAAGGTGTCATCAAAAAGGCTTTTGTATTGTGGAGGGACACCACATCGAGCCCCCATTCGTGTCATATAATTGTCCTCAACATGTTCCTAAAGTGTCCCTTGCATAATGTTTTCACATATAATTGGACATTCCACTTGGTGTGTCCCATACAAGCCTGCATATCCATGGCATATCGGTGCCCACGGCGTGTCCAACACAGATACCGAGACCACTTAGGCGATGTTGGTGCTTCATATAAGGGGTGTAATCACCAATGATTACATTCTTTGAACGGTCTGAATCTCCTAATAAAAAACGTATGCCTAACAATAATCAAACTAAAAGTTGATGATTTCTATGTTTCTAATGCAACATATTCAATTAATTAATGCTTCAATAACATGCCACAAAATCAATAATTCGTAAATAATGTGACACCCCACAAAGTTATACCAAATCTAAGGGTTTTACCTTAACAACAACTAATAATTTTTTTGGTCAAGGAGCAGGGAAGTAAATGGTTTTTTGGGCTTTGAGATTCATATACCTCTTCCGTAGCCCGTCTCGAGGACTACATGAAAATTACACAGTACATGAAAAATACAACACGTCCCCCAATTCTTCTTAAACTATGCAAAAACCAACGAATTGATGCAAGACTAGTATATTATAACAAACAAAAAAGAATACTAATAGTTTGAGCACATCCATATGGTAGCCTAATTAGGGTTAACTACTGAGGCATTGTACTTGTTCCAAGGCAAGGCACCTCCAATCAATTCTTCACCACCTTTGTCACTCGAGAATTTGCTTAGAATAGTAAAATCAACCTTTTGAGAGGGTTTAATAATAAACCCAATAGTTATATCCTCGGATGCGTATTTATAAGAAAGTAAAGAATGACACATACCAGAAGAGGTGATTGCATTGCATAATGCACAGCATACATTTGTAGCTCCTCTAGGATAAAGAAGAACGCTCCTACACCCACTGCACACTAGCTGGCTCTGCATATCTGTGATGTCAACAAACAGACACCAAATAAATTAATTATCATGACAAGAACCTTGTAATCAAATTTGACTTGTATGCAGTAATATGTCAAAAACACACCAGAAATTACTGAGAAGATTTTAGAACAGGCCCAACATGGTTGTAATGGTCATCTATGAATCCAGACCATCCAAATTTCTATCGAAGTCATGGCTACACCAGACTAAAATTGCGATCCCACTGACAATTGAACCAAAAGAAGTTGAAAAAGAAATTAACTAAAACTACTCCCACGTTACTCGTAATTATTGGGGGTAGAATGGGCCTAGACCAAACATTTTCATTTTTTGCGCAAAGTAGCTACCATCGTATGCAAACGCACAAGGAAAAGGGTCCATAGTAGTTCTGCTATATTTGAAACTAAAAGCCAATGAAAAAGAATTGCACTGTAGTTTAGCAAAAATTTAATACGCTGAACTTTTTAGCCATGAGAAATTCATCTAAGTATCATTATCTGCTTGAGATCGACAAAAAAGATGAGGGTAACAACTAGAGAATGTACTTTGGCGGTCACCGAGGAATATACACACAAAATGCCAATCATTTAGAAACCACTTCTGGAAGAACAAGAACACAAGACGCAAGAGCATTGCCTAAAGCATAAACTCCTTTACATAAGCACCTTTGTACATATGTTAAGATGTGTTCACCAAAAACAAATTGTTTAACTATTTTCTTCAAGTGCGCCATCCTTGTTAATTTAGATGTTAATGGGTCCAAGTCTATGTTTTTAGACATTGCATCATCTCTGGCAAAAAGTTGCATAGTATCAGCGACCAAACTCTTACAAATTACTTAGGGAGGCTATGCTTATTTTTCCTAAAAATAAATATAATGTCCCGTGCTCCTTGCTATGGTTGGGATGTTGTCATATAAACATCCTCATGACTCCATTCAATTGGCCTTTTTTCCTCTCGTTAAACCTCAACTAAGGCCGTAAATTAATTGACCAATCGCCAATTCTTTCCCCCGCGCACAATTTCTGTTGTTAGAACTTGTCACTCCTAGATTACTCAATCACTGGCTCCCTCAATGAACCAATCCTAATGCCTCGCCTTATGAGAGGTCAACCGCCTTGCCTTGCACTCTCGCCTGTGAAAACTTTGATCACGTCATTGCAACCATTACATCCATTGCCTGCAGCAACCAGAACCGCTTATTGCAACCTTGATGACACATTAAACCATTCGGCGACCCTTGGCACTAAAATCTATGTTTACTGTTATGTTCGCGATTTGCCCATGACAAACCATAGTTGTCAAAGGCGCGCCCAGGCGTGCGCCTGGGTGAAAGGCGAGGCGAGGCGCACCCCCATCGCCTTGTATGACCCCAGGTGAGGTGACATTAATAAGGCGCAAGAGGCGACAAAGGCGATGAGGCGCGAAAAGGCGCGACATAAACTACATATACCCAACACACACAGTCAACCTTTATATGAACTTTTTGAAAAAAGTTTTTAGAATGAGCTTTATTTTCACAACACACATACTCAACAACATATAACACAGTCATCAAGAGTGCAGGCTATTAGCTAATGCAAATTGAACTTGTTTGTTTTGGTGGATGTTTTTATGTATCTTGGGATGGTATGCTTTCTAAAACTCATTGGCTTAGTACTTATTATTTGAAATTTTGGGGTATGTTATTTTTCCTAGTTTTTTCCGCGTAGGTGCGCCTCGCTTCAAAAAGGCGTGCACCTCTCGCCTTGGACCCAAAAAAACTTTGAGCCTCGGTGCACCTATTGCACTTGACAACTATGTGACAAACTATAAGAAGAACAGCACCTGTTTTCCATTTCTTTCCAAATACCTATGCGTACAAATCAACTACCACACAAAATTCATTGCCATATTATTTTCATATCATCTGGATTGTCGTACCCACTATCATCGACAGCTGCAGGATTCAAATCTTGGATAAGCCCAAGGGGGTTGGCCAAGTGACATGCAACCAAAGATTGTGGAGCCACTAGAGGTTTGCCGGGCTGTTAACTTCAGTGTCCTGGATCAGTTGAGGTCCACGTAAGCTGGCCCAGACACCCGATTATCTAACAAAATACTCAAATATGGATTGCAAATGTGTACGGGGTGCAGTTTTCTAAAAGTCGGCCTAGGCCGCCTAGGCACTAGGTGGCCAACCAGCCTAAGCGCTAGGCGCCCTTTTCCGTCCGCCTAAGCGCTAGGCCCCCCTTTTCCGTCCTTTTTTTTCTGTCCTACTAGCGCCTAGTGATTTTTAGAACATTGATTGGGTGGTGGATTTACATTTTGTGTTTAATTATATGTCACGGCGAAACCTATATATAAAAACAACAATCCACAATCGGGACCCATATTCCAAAACACCAATCAGATCAAAACCAAACCAAATTCAGCTCAATCAAAGCAATTGCGGAGAGAGAGAGAGAGAGAGAGAGAGAGAGAGAGAGAAAAGAAGTTACCACAATTCCAATCCGAGCGGGTAGGGCGTGGACCAGTCTGATGCGAAATTGAAAAGGCCCCTCAACGGATTTTCGATCGGATTTCCCAAAAGAAAGAATTGGGGTAAAAGGAATTGGATCTGGATTTGGGTGACTAAAAAAAATATATTTAGAGAGAGAGAGAGAGAGAGAGAGAGAGAGATGTGTGTATATATTCTTCGCGTTGAAGATTTGAAATTCTTTGCTTTTTAGCGTGTTGTTGAATATGCGAGTCGGAAACCTCACCTTTTCTCTCTTCTCTTGTGACGTTTCCAACTGTTTTTGCAAGTTTGGTTTTTTTTTTTTTTTTTTTTTCCTTTTATAATCCCAATTTGCTAGGTTTTTTTTTAATATATATTGGAGTACGTTTTTTTTTTTTTTAAATGGTCCAAATTTGCAAGTTTTGTTTTTTTGTTTTTCGATAAAAACGAGTATAGTTTTCTTTCTTTTTTTATTGATGCGAGTCGGAAACGGGAAACCTCACCGTCAATAAATAAGTTTTCTTTTTGTTTTTTGATTGGAAGAAATTATTCTACACCAGATCTAGTCCATCTCTATCTTCTATCTACTACTAGTAAAACGGGTAACGGGATCAGTACAACGTCCAAACAGAGGAATTGAGATCTTATTTTCAATGGTATAATCAAATTTAAATAATTTTAAGTTTCACAATGGTCTACTTACAAATGATATGTGCCTACTGCCTACCGCACTCCCCAAAAACTTTATTGTACAATTCAATGAATGGTGACGAACTCTTCCCGGAAATCAAACAAGTTCTTAATAAGCTAATTGAAAAGCAACACGTACCATTTGGATAACATCTCACTTATATCAGTTACGCATAATACCACTACCTTAATAAAGCTATGGATACACATTGGAATGTACATACCATGTACATATGGATTTTGTGGGGCCCATCTTGGGTCCCTCAAAAATGATTCGAACTTGCTTATTATTTTTAAAGCATTTTTGTATAGAACCCTGTAAAAAAATAGCTCAACCCCATATTAATAAGGATTTTTTCTGAATTTGTGGAGGCTAAATAGTTCGAATCATCTTTGTGGGACCCGAAATGATCCCAATAGAATCCATATGTACATGGTATATGTACATAGCATTTGTACACATAGCAGTCCAGGGGCGAACCCACCTTGGGGCACGTGGGGTCACGTGTCCCCATGCCCTTTTTATAAAAAAAATTTCCAAATTTTGTATGTGTGTATATGTATATCGGGACAATTCCGGGAATCCTTAAAAAAACCTCTAAAAAAAACCCTCCAAATCTTAATTTCATAGTCCCGATCAAATTTTGATGATCTAAGCCGCTCAATGTGTTTAGAACGTGAATTTAAAGGTGCTCTCTAGAAATTGGCAAAAAAATAATCGGGAAGGGCTTGATTTGATCAGTTTTTTATTGAACCGTTCAATAAAATTCAATAAAAAAACTGTTTCGATGAAGCCTTACTTAGTCTTTTTTTTTTTTTTGGCTGATTTTTCTTAGTTACCTTTAAAATCACGTTCTGATTATATTGAGGGGCTCAGATTATCAAAATTCGATTGAGAACTTAGGGGGTTTTTTTAGAGATTTTTTTAAGGGTCTCCAGAACTGCCTATATATATATATATGTATGTATGTATGTATGTCCTTCATGTGCAAGAAAATTATTGTGCGGTGTAGTGGCAAGAGGCACTTTTTTGGAGCAAAAGGACATGGGTTCGAGTCCAATGGTACTCCTTTTGTTTCAAGTCGTAATTTGTAGTGTTAATAATTTGTAGGGCAAATTATAGTTACCCCCTCTAACTATGCCTTGCGTACATTTATCCCCCTCTAACTTTTATTTTGGCACTTAACCCCCTCAAACTACCAGAAATTCGCACGGTCATAATTTCAAACGGTCATACCTTCTTCGTCAAAGATCGAAAATATGTAAATTATATATCGATTTCGAGGTCTTGAAGTCAGCTTTCTAATGACACCAAAATCACATCACGATTCAAAGCACACAGAAAGTTATGATCAAAAGAGTAAGGACTGGTATACAGAAAGACCGTTTTGATCATAACTTTCTGTGTGCTTTGAATCGTGATGTGATTTTGGTGTCATTAGGAAGCTGACTTCAAGACCTCAAAATCGATATATAATTTTCATATTTTCGATCTTGGACGAAGAAGTTATGGCCGTTTGAAGTTATGACCGTGTGAATTTTTGTTAGTTTGAGGGGGTTAAGTGCCAAAAAAAAAGTTAAAGGGGGATAAGTGTTCGCGAGGCATAGTTAGAGGGGGTAACTATAATTTGCCCTAATTTGTACAGTGGTAAGTGGTACTCTTTGGGAAAGAACTCTTTCTTTTTGTTTCTAGTCAAATTCTAGAACTCTTTCACAACCAATGTTTTTAGTTAATATTTGTATATTTTGGTCCCCGAAACTTATACTTGTAGAGTTAATAATATGAAAATATATGATGAACAAGTGATAATTTTGTTTTAACTCATATAGTCGAGGTTCATAGTTTGCCCAAGTAGCTTTTATTAAAATATATATATACTTTAAAATTATTACATTATCAAGAATGCTAAAATTATTTTGGTGTGAATGTGTTTAACTGTAATTCATATATCACGGCGTTACAAAGAAAATCAGTGCCTCCACTATATCAAATTTCTGACTCCGCCACTGCATAGCACCACTACAGTAACAAAAAAGACAAACTTTTGTCGCTGAAATTTAAAATTCCCCTATTGTCTCGATACCCTTCCTCCTCACGGAAAAAATGGTTAGCCTCCCATAGTGAGGGTCCTATGATGTTGCTTTTCCCATTGCATTTAAGGATTTCAAGTACTACTTTCATTAAAGAGTCGATCTGTTGGGGAGGTTGCCAACTTGTTCTCTGGCTATGGTAATGTTAATGTGTTTTGGATCACCTAATAACGAAAGAGGCTTACATAGTGCACCATGCACCAGGCCTTCAGCAGAAAGGTCATCCAGCTTTATCAATGCCAATCGATCGAGCTTTATCAATGTCATCCACATGTAGATTCATCCATCAGAAATAAGGAAAGAGAGCTTAATCAATTTAATGTCATGACCCAAATCAAGCGGATTTTGAAAGTCGTAACCTGTCAGTGAGTTTGCCTCACCGAAGGCCTCTCTTTTCTTTTCTTTTTTTTTCTTACAATTAGGAAAAAACTTAACATTTGCAGAAGCTATTTTTAATAGTAATAAAAACTACTCAATTTATTCACTGCCAACGGAAACATGGCTACATCATCCATTATTCGTTACATATCCATGATTTAAGCTTAATAGTACTGATATTTGGCCCGTCCTTCTAATTCTGATTACTTGAAAGGAAGAGATTTCAATAACATAAGCCACTGCTTGTGTGAGATTATGAATTATCAGTGTTACTTGACCTACCATGAAATCTTTGAAATTCTTTTTATGATCAAATAAACACAAGAAACATAACTCTAGTTTTTCAAGGCTTGAACTGTAACCCAAAATCATAACTTCAGCTTTTTCATGGCTTAAACTGTAATCAATATCATAAATAAAACCATATTTACGATATACCATCCAACGATTATCGCCGGTAATGAGGGAGTGACCCCCAACGCGTATAAAGTGAATTGATCAATTCAAACGGACACGGACACCCGGCTGTGCCCTTTCCATTCCGCCCTTATTACACCGCTCCCACTAGTATTTTTGACGTCCCCTAGATTCAAGGACATCATTCAGATGTATCGGTAATACTTTTTCATATACTGTTCAAATCATCATAATTCCATGGTATATTTGCTACAAAAGAATTCAAATGTTAAATAACCATACTTTTGTAAGTCCAAAATATAAATTTCACGAAAAATTCATGTAATAGGGATAATTCATAACTCACCTTTTGTTCCGTCCAACTTGGCTTATGATCATCTATTTCGAATGGCTTGTACCTCTTTCTTTTCCTCTCTCTCTCTCTCTCTCTCTCTCTCTCTCTCTCTCTCTCTCTCTCTCTCTTCTATGTACTTGGTGGTGTGTGGAGGGGAGGGGAGGAGGCTTGCCTATTTATACTAGTGGAAGAAGAATCTAGATCATATCTAGAAAATCAAATCAAATCTCTAGATCATAATCTTATATTATCTAAACATAATCTTATAATATCTAAACATATCTAGCAAAATCTATGTAATATCTAATAAAATCCAACATAATCTTATCATATCTTGTGATATCTAGAATAATCTATATATAATCTAATAAAATTCAAGTATATCCCACAAAATCTAGGGATATTTTAATAGGATTTGATCCGATTCACCCTATAATGAGATTTCGCCTATTTTCGGATTATTTTGTTTCAGTTCTCCGTCTCGCGGGGAGTTATGTCCTTTCCCTTGGCCACAATGTTGTTAATAGGGTTAAGGCAATAACGTTTTAAAAATTGACAAATATGTAAAAATACTCTAATTGTTTTATACCTTAAGTCACAAACAATTTACTTTTTAGATCCTAACGGTAAGCTGCCTGTTAAATAATTGCCCCCTTACTTTTTTCTTATTCTTTTTGTTCTAAAAAGTCAGGGTGTTATAATTAAATTAGGTTCAACACTTCATAGAAAAATCAGTTAGAGATACTATAAATTTCAAGTTGACTATATCAATTATCAAAGAAAATTGGTTTCCAAAGAATAAACTAAACTCAAGCACCCAAAGTTTTATTTTTTTAATAATTCTATTGCTATCCAAACTATTAATGACTTCAATAATGAATTGGGGGCCAAAAGGTAGTCCCATACTTTTTCCAAAAAAACTATACGTCAAACAAGCACACAAAACTGTGAAGAAAACATTGATCAGACAATCTTACACCGCAGAAGAATGGTTCACTCCAACCGCCATGTGGCAACCACAATCAGACATGAAACGACTTGGTTCTATATGCTTATCTACATTGATGCCCCACAGAGCCGGTCCTAACTTTTTAGGGTCCTAAAGAGAAAATTAAAAATTAATTGAGCCCTTTTTTCTAAACTACTAAAAAATCAAAAAAAAAATTTTAAAAAAAGGGCCTAAAGTGGTCGCCTCTTATTCTTTAGCTCACAGCTGGCTCTAATGTCCTAATAGAGTTGTAGACTCGAATTAGGTTGTCCAAATAAAGGAGAACTCCTTACATTTTCATTACCCCTTATTGACAAATATGGCGGAGTTCGTAAAGTTCTTTTGAACTTTATATATTCCACATATACAATTTCCAAAGGGGCATGCCACCACTGAAGCTACCATAAACATTACATACCTTCATGTATATTTTACGGTTGTAGAGTAGATGCGTATAAACGTGTGGTTAAATTAGTTGTTAGGTAAAAGAAGATGATTTGGCATAAAATGTGGTTTTAATTAGGTTGTTATGTGATTTAGATAAAAATGTGCAACTTCAATTAACTCGGGGGATCTTTTCAACTTTGGTCTTGTATCTTTTCCCTAAGATCAAATATAGAATTCGATTCCTCACCCCGATTCTCCATAACAAGTCAATCCAAATGTGTAAAAAATTGAACAATGTCATGATCAAACTTCACAAATTTCTTTATCTTTGCGTTTTGGCTCTCCTAAGTTGGGTGCTTCGCATTTCCATAGTGAATGACCACATCATGTATACATGTGCCCACTTCTTCCCAAGTTTTCTTCATCCACATGTAATCATGCAAGTTGTATTTATCGATCGAAGTTTCCCAAGCTTCAAGTAACTCTTTTTCATTCTCATACCAAAAAATGCGAGTGTTGAACTCATCCCCTAAGTTTGAACCACCTTTGAACAAGTGGCCCAAATGTTTCAATGCAAGTTGATTTAGGAGAAAAGTGCACAATTTATCGGGCATGACAATCGAAATCGTTGTAGTCAATTGCACGCAAGATGGACTTCAATAACCACCGATTTGGAATGCACTGAATACTAAGCAACAAATTGACAACTCATACATCCCACTGAATGGAAAATTATGTCCATTATGCTATGATCGATATGAATGGGCGAGTTATAATTATACTTTGGAGGTAAATTTTTTTGCTAAAAACCATGCATAACATGGTGTTGAGAGGGATAACATAGGTAATAGTTCTTCTCTTGGTACGTAGAAACCAAACGTACCCTAAAAATAGCAAGACCCAAAATCAATAAAACCAGGAAATCAGCCTTAAATAAGGTGTAAATCCAACATCCGTCATGCTCTACCACAGGCTGGTAACTATAACGTCTTTCTCTGTCTTTCTTGATTTTGCCTTTTCTTCTCTCAAGTTCAGAAGAAAAAAAAAAGATTAGTAAAGGGTTATATTAATTGCTAACAAGAACATGAAAAAAAACAAGAGGAAGAAGACAATGATTATGAGTTGTGTTTTGTTTTGGTTCCCGTTAGACAGTAAGTTGGAATAAGCCCAAAAATAACTCAAGTGATTATTCAGTACTTTCGGAGTATACGAACATTATGCTCCCTCCACTCACATACCATATGGGTCCCACATGTGTCCTCTGTCTTCCATGTGGGCCCCATATGTTATGTGAGAGGATGGAGTATATGTGTTCATATACTCTGGGAGTATTGAATAATTTTTGCCAAGTGGTCTGTTAAATAATCCAACAATCTAAAACTACTTAGATTCTCGCTCAATGCTTGAGTTCAACTCTCCATGGCCACTTGGTGCTCTCCAAGTTTCCAACTATCCAAAAGTACTTAGATTTGTGCCGATGGTTATGAGATGACACATGTATGCTTGGTGCTGTTTGGCGCTCATAGCATGCCGTGGAACCTTGGTGTTGTCCCAATCGAGGTTTTAAATAACAATATCAGAACACATAACATAACGGTCCTGGTGTAATGGTATCAGAAGTGTTGTACAATACGTGGTTGCAGTGGTCCTGAATTCTTAAAAATCAGTTTTTACCAAAAAAAAATATGAAAAGATAAAAACTCAAGTGTCTAAATAACCCATAACGGTCAAGTATTGGCAGTAACTGGTCAGTGAATCGGGAATAGACCCATAATTACAGGGATTGGGCGATACCTATGCGATTTTCCATCTCACTGGACAGTTTCTGAAATCTCAAAAACCACTGCGTATTGGCTGATGCAAACATTGATCCCAATATACGTGCATGCACGAATCCTGGAAATAGGTATGTGATGCCAAGGGAATGATTCCCAGAAAATATATGAATTAGAGTAGCCTATCTGGATATTCATTTTTTGCAAAAAAGTTTACTCCCAGAGAATAGGAGAAAATAACAAGTGTGGGTTAAGAAACAGACACAAAACATCTTAACGCCGGTGCGACAAGTTGCACTCACTTCCATTTGATTCTACCAATACGTAAACCTGGTAATTACCCTGTATATGTGCTGTTTATGTTGTACAGTAAAAGAATAAGAAGAGAATAACCGGACAGGATCCGAAACCAAAACAGATGCTGATGCATATCCTGCTTTTTAGGTTTCTCCGTATTGCGGCTATTGCCATGTAGTAATATAAATATCGGATTGTAATTGCATCCTGTTTCCGTACCCATATCTTGTTTCATTGACCACAATTTGTGGAGACTTCTGGTAATATTTCGGGTTTCTGGATCACTATATCCATTGGACAAACTGAACATGGATTTGGTTTATCTGCAGAGAATCCCAGAGGATCTCTCAAAGAAATATGGGGATGAACTCTCTACCTCGGTCAAGTTCACTGTTCGCAGTGATCAAGCTTGGCGCGTGGGAGTAGAAAGATGAGATGCTTTGGTTTGTTGATGGTTGGAAAGAATTTTCCGAGAGCCACTCTATTGGTTGCGGACTCTTTGTAGTGTTCAATTATGAAGGGGAATTGGAGTTCAAGGTACTTATATTTGATTTTACTGCTACTGAGATTTACAATCCACGAAAAACTCTCAGCATCTCTAATGAACCAGATAAAGGAAAGCAGCGTCCAGTCTCCCATAAAGGGGAAAGGGGAAGCAATGTCACTCTTCAGAAATTGAGTTGCCGTCCATCAAGGCCAGCGCTTTTTTCTTTGCAAAAAGGAAGTCTTGATTGATGTCAGGATAAAAGAAGAACTGGTAAAAGATGCTGTCATTCATTGATTTAGGACATGTATGAGTTTGCCCCTGAATTTGCTATCAGAATCAACAACCGTGGAAGATGTATTTCTTCCTTGAAGATGTATTTCTTCCAGTATTTTGCCAGAAATAAACGATATAAAATGGAAGATCATGAGAAGATAAAGTAGATAGTGTAAACCCTATCGTGGAAAGGCAAAATGAAAGCTAGTGAAATGTCTAATTCACAAAGGCCGTCAGTGCAGAAAACTGAAAAAGAGAAGTGGAATGTGATGAAGAACGTGGATAATTTAACGGCGGCAGCTCGATTTGGTCGAAAGTGTTGCCTTTCTAATGGGGGTAGACTTAAGAGGGACATCAATAAGCAAGATAAAGAGGGGCATAAACAATTGGATTCAGTTTTTGTGCAGGAGGCAACTCGAAAAAGTGAACGTATACGTTATCAGTTGAATGAAACCAAGCATACGAAAAGAGCAGACGAATTAAATTCTTCATATGCAGCAAATCATCGAAGAACTGATTCAAGTAAGATTATGGGACAATTTTTTCTAATTTAATTGCTGGATCAAACAATTTTTTCTTATCAATGATGTTATATGCAGATGGACAGCGGCTAAAGGTAAAGTGTGAAGAGGAAGAAGAATTGCTTGGTTTAAACGATTTTAGCAATAATTCAATGATGCGGCCAATTAAAACCCAAGAGAGAGAGAAGGCTGTTAATGCCTCCATGATGTTCAAGCCGAATAATCCATTTTTCAGGAAAATCCTACAGCCATACAATGTCTACCGGTCTTTTTTTCTGGTTAGCTCTTTAATTTAGGGAATATTCATTGCCAGAGCTATTTGTGTTGCTTCCTTGATCATTTGAGTGAAAGTGTCCTATAATGTGTTCATTATCACTAAAGCCAACTACTAAATATTTCTTGCAACAAATTGCTCCTCTATTTGTTTATGCATTTTCGTCTTTTACTTAGATAAATGATAGTCGTAATTGTTCTTGCTTCTCTGCAGAATCTGCCAGCCAGATTTGCGAAGAAGTATCTGCATGGGGTTTCAGAGTCTGTTCAACTGGAGGTTTCTGGTGGAAAACAGTGGGCAGTCCGTTGTGTTCGAATAGAAGGTCTTGTGCAATGCCTAAACAGCGGATGGGGTCAATTCGCAAAGGATAATAATTTAGGGGAAGGTGATGTTTGTGTCTTTGAATTGATCCAGGTTGAGGATGTTGTGCTTGTCCATATTTCGCGTCAGTGAAGATACCAGGCAAACCAACCTTCCAAATTAAAAACGTCGGATAACTGATAGGGACCCACCATAGATGATTTAGGATTATTTTTGTTCCCGGTCGCTGCTTTGTTATGATGCAATGACTTTCCATTGTTGTTTCCGCGTTGTTTTGTGAAGTGGTGTTGACACGAAATTTTTTAATCTTTATATTGTCACCAAAAGCTTTTCACTGCAACTGAAACCGTGGATTTCAGGAGTTTTTCTATAGACTCAATACAAGTGTTTCAAGTAGGGCCTTTAATTAATTGTGAATCTTGAAGTTATTGTTCGGGTGTGGCTGAACCTTTTTCAGTTTTACCTCCATTGTTTGCATGGTTCATTGCTCTGCAACATATGAAAGACGTTAACATGCTAGTCGGCCCTAAAAAGGTATGAAATAGTTGAGACCTAGAAGCAGGTCAATTATTGAGACTCAACTTTGCTAATTTAAAGAGGAAAGATTAAGGACCTCAACTAAACACTGGCCAAGGAATCCTTGACCGCGTACTTTAATTGCACATCACATCCTCTTGTCTCTATCTTAAAACCTGCAAATGCAATTAGCTGTCGAAGGGCCTCCAGTGTGACATTCCTAACCTGCTAGACCGTGTTCAATGTTTCTTGCCATTCACTGTTCGTGAATGTCCACAAATAGCAAACGAGGCCACTGTCATTACACCGCCTCTGCCTAACCTGCTTTTCCAACACTGAGTTCGCAACCATAAGCCACCAATTCCGAACTTACTTACATACATACATACATGTGTGTGTGTATATGTATTTGTATGCACACAATTATATATCCGTTTACATGTATATATCATGGGGGTGTTTATTATGCAAATACATTTGATGATCTGTCTTAGCGCGAAACCATTAAGTTCAGACATGGCATTGACATCACTGTACATATAGACATCATTAATGAGTTTTCCACTTTTTTTTACCAATAAAATGGAATCAACTCAATGTATGTTCTTATACCTCATTCATTATAATTACTTTTCTTTTTTCTGTTGTACCTAAGTTGAATTGTCTTAGTAATTGGGGAGTATAATGAGCTTGCCACATTTGTCATCAGCCAACCTGGATTGATCTGTTGGTGAGGTTTTTCAATACCCTATTTATCAATCACCTTGTCTTCTTTGCAGCCCCTCTCTCTTAAATATATATATTTTTGGCTCAGCAAAAGAAAGATTTTATTAATCTTTGAACATATGTATACAAAGATTACCGAGGAGGTGAGGACAAAAATCCCAACAAGGTTGGAGTAGCAAAAACCGTGCCCAAAACACCAGCAGATATTAGGATCAGAAACCAGAGATTTTAATAGCTTTCACAATCTAAGCTTTGATTGACAGCGAGTGCCATCTAAACCAGAAAGAAAAGCAGCAAGCAACAAGCAGGATAAATAGCAGCATCCAGCATCAAATGTGTAACAACGTAAGTCCCATTGGCTAAGGTTTTAGAAATAGTAACCAAAATACCAGAAAACCCTCGCAAACACCCTCCCCTGCCACACCACACACCTCAACCCAAAATTTCACCTCAACTGAAGTAGGCACAGACACAAGAAAACATCCTTAAACCGGAAGACATCTTATTTGCACTGACTAGGGTTTGCTTCATTTACCCACAACAGTGGTTTTGAGTCAAGCTTGCATCATCAAAGATGGAGGGCCTTCCTAGTTTCTTCAAAGTCTTCATGCCATCTTACAGCTCAGAAAGTTTGGTATGCAACTCAGAGACTTTTTCTTGTTATGATTTCGGTCTAATAGATGTGCTTAGATCTTTTGTTGGAGTTGATTCCATATAGCATCAGAATGTTTTATCTGATTCCATATGGAACTTCTAGGGTTTTTTTTTTTCCAAATTCAAGAGCAAACAATGTTATCTTCTCTCTTCTTTTTGCGCCCACAAAATTGTTATCGTCATTGAGGGTATTTTATATAGTTGGTTTGAATTTGCTTCTGCCATGAATCCTCCAAACTCTACAGCAAAGCCTATTTGAATATGTTTTCCTCACATTCCTCCACACACTGATGTTTGAAATTAAAATCACCCCATCTGAATCAATTTCTAAGTGCTTGAATATCCTAGCAGACCTTTCACATCAAATGGAATAAAGGACAGCAGCAAAAAAGAGTTTAGAAGCCTATGAAAAAGAAAAAAAGAGGGTTTAGAAACTAGGTGCTGCATACTTCCACGGTTCCACCTCCTTGATGAGCACTGAACCAATCAACTTCTTGAACCAACGGCAGAGGTGGAGACCTATGAATGCCAATTTAGAGTGTGATTTGAGAGCTAATTTAGAGTGTGGTTTTTTAAAAAATTTGTAAGATTGCATTGGCCTATAATCTACAATGTTAGACGTTGGTTGAATGTGATTCAAACTTGAGAAAAATATTCTTGGAGTCACCACTGCAAGCAAAGTACAGTGATAGCTTGTTCCACTCTATCAATTGTTTATATATTTCTTGCTTAGCTACTTTGACTAATTGATCTCCAAAACTTAGGTGTTACTTCCTCCGTCCCAATTTGTTTGTCCATTTTCACTATTGGTGCCATTTATCAATTGCTTATATATTTCAATCTATCATTTGTTCGTGATTTTGAAAACTTTATATAATAGATCTCATCGAGAACTATCCAACAAGACCCATATTGCATATTTTTGTAGATTCATATTAAACACTGGCACAAACATTGAAAATGGACAAACAAATTGGGATGGAGGGAGTATGTGAGAAGCGTAGCATCATTCCGAGGATATCTTTTACTTACTATGGGAAGTTTGACAAAATCTGTTAGGTGGGAATTTCTACCGAGTACTGTGGCACGTAAATCGTAATTGCTATCCAGGATTTTTTCTCCAGGGCAAAAGAACTATGTTTTCGAAAAAAGTAGATATAGAAGGAAACATGAATAACCGTCATTACAAATCATTTAATGGGTTGATGCTTCCTCAAACAATATTGGTTTTCATTAACTCTTCACGATTGACAATGTATTACATATCCTTCTTTGCAGCGCATTCCCTTGGCTTTTGTTGGACACATCAAAGGAAGAATACCTGACAAAGTATTCTTGAGGAATCGTCATGGAAAACTTTGGCCTGTAAAGGTAACCAAAGTTAGAAATCACCTCAATTTTAGTGATGGCTGGGTGAAATTTGCTGAAGATAGCTCTTTGGAGTTTGGAGATTTCTTAGTATTCGATTATGATGGCACTGATGTATTTCATTTCAAAATATTTGGAAGAACTGGATGTGAGAAGGAAGTGATAGGATCTTCTCACCTAACTGTTAATAATGAGGAGCAGGAGGAGGTTGAGGAGGAGGAGGATGAACTGGAGGAGGAGGAGGAGGAGGAGGAGGAGGAGGAGGAGGAGCGGGAGTACTTGGAGGTTGAGGAAGTAGAGGATGACTTGGAGGTTGAGAAATGCAGAGAGGAAAATGAGTATGCTGTGGAGGAGCAGCAACTTGAAGCAACCACTTTGCGAAGTAAGTTGTTATTTCCTTTTTTGCCGACAATTAAAGTCATTGATAGGCATTCGTTCTGGTTGTCTTTTCCTCTCATCAATGTCTAAATATATAATCTACAAGTTTACTTGATTTAGATGGCAATAAACGAAAAGCTGCCGTCAAAGTTGAGGATGATGACGATATATTCGACTATGGGATGGTTGCCCGGCCCAAAAGTCCTCACTTTGTGGCAAAACTTCGAGAAAAGAGACGGAATGAACTGGTAAGGCTCGTGTTATCTATTAGAAATGCTCTCATATTCGGGCCTTCCATTATCTTTCGCCAGTTTCTCTGGAAATGTACTCTTATTTGCATTTGGCACTCAGGATAGCCTTGGAGTCTAGATTCTTCTTGAAGATAGTGCTCCGTGCACCAGAATAGACACATGGTGTCAAACCTGAGTAATATGTTACAACTAGGGTTTTTCCAATTTGATGCATGGGATCGTAAAGAATTAGATGTTGTCTATTACTATAGATATAGATACTATTAATATGTTACAGTTGGGGATGTCCAATTTGATGCATGGGAACATAAAGAATTAGATGTTATTTATTAGTGTAGATACTAGTGTATTGTGAGGAAAATCAACCCAAATTCAACTTTCAATTACAAGAAGTGGTTTCTTTTAAACTTTGCAAGAGGCATGAACCCAAAGAGGAGGATTGGGAATGACGTACAAAGGCAGCAGAGTTTAATTAAGTAGCGGTTTCAACGATTCTTTATATATCTCTATATCTTTTCATTTAGGTGAGACAAAAAGAGGGAGAAAAAAAAGGTGAGTGTGAACCCATGGATGATTAGTACTGACGTGTACTGACGTGCAAGAGCGGGAGGAAAATTAGTAGCTTTTTCAGCTTTCTTGAGTGGGTTGTTTGTGAAAGGGAGGGGTGTCACGTAGGAAAGAGAAGCCTAACTTTTAATGAGGATTGAGAATTTAAGAGTTTAGAGGATTTGGCCCCCTTTTTTTTTTTATCTGAGAGAATTTTGACTTAGCTTATGACATTCTTGTATAGTATAGTTAGATTCCGTTATGGATGAATGCTAAATAAACTGCTGATTTTGTTGATTTGAGCTTGACAAATGTGGGGCATTAGCTTTTCTCCTTATCAAGCATTACACGGCAGATTGTACACCATTTGGAAATCAGATTGTGAGACATAATGCTCTCCATAGAGAGGAGTTATTGGAAGACAAAGAACCCGATAAAACAACCACAATCACGTTGGATGATTCTTTCATTATCATCTAACCTTAATATATAACAGCAGCTTTCCCTTCGATGCTTGAAAATAAGAAAAAAGGCTGAAAGGGAAACAACAGTGTGATGTCGGCTGACTTCCCTTCGATGCTTAAGTTAGATAACGGTGGTGCATATGGAAAACTAGACTCTAATGAATCTGAGCTATGACTATGATACCACCTTCTACCTTCTAATAGCAGAGGTGCACCCAATTAGGAACTATTCCACAGTCATGGGGATTGATCCTAAGCCCAATCAGTCTCGAGATATCAGGCTTAACATCTGCGATAGTTGACCTAGGGGCTAGGATAGATCCCTTCTCGGTGTTCTATTGACATCAAATCTGCGGTATCCTTTTTGGTGTTCTTTCTCACTCGGTATTCTGTCATAATCCCCATCCGCTCCTGGTTTAACATTGCCTAGTCTTCACTAGTAATAATTGTTCGTTACTAAACTCAGTCTATGAGGATAAAAACAAAAAAAAAAAAAACAAAAAAACTCAGACTACGGAAATTTTCATGCATGAACTTGTTGAAGCTGTATACGTAACTAGTTTCATTCTTTTCATGTTTTTGATACGTTCATTTATTTTCTGATGGTGCAATCTTAAAATGTCATGATTAGATGCCTAACTGGCTTTCATAATGTCCACATAAGTCCCGATTGTGTTCTTGGTTTGCTTACCTTTCTTGGTGATTTGTCACCATATTTATAAGGTGTGTCCATGTTTTAGAAAGTTTATTTTTCCTTTTGCACCAACTCTGTTATTAGATTACTCTCTAAACTGGAACGGGCTTCTTTAGACAGCTATGCATTTTGAGCAACAATTTATTTGTCTTTACCACTTATTGCAGTACATTCCAGTCGATGTTATCAAAGACCACAGACTTAAACTTCCTGAAAACCTAATCTTGCTTAATGAAGAAGGCAGGGAATGGTCATCAAAGGTTCACGTGTGGAAGGATGGCCGGACATGGCTAGGGTGGAGAGCATTTTGCAAGTGGAACAATCTCAAGAGGGAGGACCGGTGCCTTTGTGAATTCGTGCATGAAGAGGGAAGGCAAGAAATTTACTTGAAGTTGAACATTCTTCGAGAAGGATCATGGTTGCCTAAAGGAGAAAACCAAACAGACCTCGGACAAAGTAGTTAAGAAATATGGAAGAGTTGGATGGTGTTTTTTTTAGAGTAATTTATTGCAAGTATGACCGTTTCTGGTTCGTCCTGGAATTTATTGGGTATTGTGTATTGTTTTGGTTTGGGTTGGAGATTTTATAGGTGCTAACGACAGAGTAATTGCAAGGCGTATTATTATTTCTAGAGAATAAGTTGCCATTTGTATTGGATCAAGGTGTTTTTTTTTGGGTTATTTGCCATTGTCTATTGCAGAGAAATTTCCTTCCATATTGCATGACGTGTATTGTTTTATGAGACGATTTTTTCTGGAGTATTGTTTCGTGCCCGTGCTTTTCTCGTGCACCATTCTCGATGAAATTATGTCACCCGTGATTACCATTATGTGAATTGACCATGCCTTTGATTAGTCAGAAAAGCCAAACCCTTGCGCCCTTGCAACTACAAGAAAAATCATAATAGCTGACGATACAAAAAAATTTCGTCACCAAAAGTTACTATAGGTGACAAAAACATGTTATAGGTGACCAAAAAGTGACTTTTGGAGTTGTTGAGGAAAGTCACTTTTGGTGACGAAAATTTTGTTGTTTCGGCACCTATAGTAAAAATTAAATTTCATCACCATTTTTTCCGTCAGCTATTGTGATTTTTCTTGTAGTATGCTAAACGAGCTAAGGATCTCGTAGGTGACACTTGGCTCACCAGCAAAGGGGTTCTCTAATGGTTATGACATCACTTTTCGCAGGAATGGCATGCCAAGCTGCTAATAACCCTCTGGGTGGTGTTTGGCAAGATAGTACCGACGAACACAGAGCCAAGGAGGCTGTCATGGGTTATACTTATCCAGATACGTACCCTCACTTCCTACGGGCTAATGCGATGCTATACTATGCATGTTTGTCAACGATTTTGTTGATAGTATGCATCGAAATCCAGAGCAAGTTTTGGATGTGGACACTAAAATTTTTCACGTGGTTGGCAATCGCATTATAGACAGTTACATTTGCCATTTGCGGAACTGATAAAGCTCGTGTTATCTATTAGAAATGCCATCATATGTGGGCATTTCCACAAGTTTCTCTGGAAATGTACTCTTATGTTCCATCATATGTGGGCAAACTTGAGTTATACATTACAACTAGGGTTGTTCCATGGAAACATAAAGAATTAGATGTTATCTCTTACTGTAGATACTATTAATAGGAGTATGTTATAGTTCGAGATGTTACAATTTGATGCATGGGAACATAAACAAGTAGATTGATGTTATATATATAAGTACTGTAGATACTAGTGTATTAATTGTGAGGGAAATCAACCCAAATTAACCTTTCAATTACACAAGAAGGGGCTTCTTTTAAACTTTGTAAGAAGCAAGGACCCAAATAGGAGGATGGGGAACGACATATAAGGGCAGGAGAGTTTAATTATTAGCATTTTCAAGGATTCTTTATACTCTCTAAATCTTTTCTTCAGGCTCCTGTAGGCTACTTTATTGTTTAGAAGTACTCCCTCCGTCTCTTATTTATAGTCCGGTATTCCATTTTGGGTTGTCCTTTAATAAGTGTCCATTTTGTAGAGTTAGTAGGGTAAAAGTTGGTGAATTGTCTATTTTGTCCCTAAAAGTAGATTCCATTTTGAAAAGTAAGTGAGTAAAAATGTAGTGATGATGGGTAAGTATGGAAAGTTGAGGAAAAAGTTGATGTGAAAGGTATAATGATGATGTCTTTTTAATAAGTTGGAGTTACAAAGTAGGACACTTAAAAAAGGACGGAGGGAGTAGCTTAATTACTCTATATATATATATATATATATATATATATATATATATGTTATCTAAAGAACGTCTGATGGAGAAACAATCATCTTGTATGTTCCTGAATTGATGGCAGTGGTTTTCAAAAGCACTCTTGCTTTTGGTTAGTCTGTTTTTAAGGGACAAAGGGTCAGGTGGTAGGAGTAGGACGGAATTGAATGATTGATTACAAGATAGACAATGAGACAAAGCCAAGAGGAGTAAGACATGCGATATCTCTAATACTTGTTGTTCTACATATTATGATCCTGAAGCTTGAATAGTGCATTGAATGCTGAAGATGGGCTACGATCTTGCCAATCTTCACACAGACATCCATCCAATCCGTCCATCGAGTTAGAATAAAGTAGTCAATAATTGACTTCTTTATTATTGACTACTTTATGAACAATGAATCAGATGAATTGATGAAGCCCATTGGATAGAAAGGATCTTCATAATAGTGGTGTACTATTATGTCTCGAAATTCATTTTCTGCGACTTCAACAATTTTCTCTTGAACTTCCATTTTCATATGGTCAACAATTTGAACGCCATTGTCATCTCTAGTATCTTCCACATAGTGTAGAACTCCATCAACTTTGTTCGGATACTCGTCAAATTTAGGAGGTAAATCCCAATCAACCTCTCGATCAATTTTAGTTTCATCTTTGACAACATCGAGAAAATCTCCTATGTCGCCTTCAACAAAAATTTCTTCAATGACTTCCACATCAAAAGTTGGTGGCTTATTCCAATTCACAATTGAATTTGAAACATTTTTTTCTTGTAAATGGCTATGCAAGATCATAATCGTCTATTGTTGCTGACTCCACAAAACAAGGATTTAGGATTAATGCTTGTTGCTGCTTTGCTGGCTGATGTTGAACCATCGTAGCCAAGGCAACAATCTGTCGAGTCAAAACATCGATTTGTTGTTGTAATCTTGCATTGTTGTCATTGTCATAAAGCTCTTCCATAGAACGTTGCTTTCTCGGAGCCATGATCAATCAAGAACTGAGCCAACAGCTCTGATACCAACTGATGCAGCGCAAGCATACAGAAACACAAATTAGCATGAGTTTTAGATCCATTGATTATTTGATTCACGAACGAATACTCGGAAATTAAATCCTTCTCTAAGCCTGTTATTTCTTAGAATGCCCAGGAATAAAGACATCAAATACTTTGTTGATTCTGTAGAATACCAAAGAATCTGGAAGATAAAAGAGATTCTCTCTTTGAAACTCAATGGCTGTGTTTGGTTTGCAATTTTGGATTGAAAGTTTTGAGTTAAAATGTAAAAACATGTGATTGGATGGATTATTTCAAAAATGAGTGGGTCCCCTTACACAGACTAACCAGAAAGGGGAAAAAAACTAATGGATAAAGACTCACGTTTACCAAGTTGGACCAAAAGTCTGTCACAACCTCATCTCTCTCTCTCTCTCTCTCTCTCTCTCTCTCTCTTCAATTACTTCCCATCCAGAAAGTCTACCGTTCCCGATCGGGAAATCCCGATCGGAATCCCGACGCCCTGCCAGGCACGTTCCAACCACCAGACGGCCGATCCGATCCTGCTTCGTTTTCCTCCGATGTAGAAGAATATTACCCCAAGCGTAGGGCTAATAAGTCGGTTGAAGCATAATAATCCGGAAGACCGGGATCGTACCCAAGGGAAAACTAGTACGGCTTGGTTGGATTTGTAAGAGTAAGCAAGGCTTTCGACTTTTAGCCAGTCAAATTGGTTTTACTTTGAACGGTAGAATTAAAATGGCTAAATTAAGAATGAATTAACTAGGAAAATATAGGTTAGGTCTAGGAATCCTAGCATTCATGATTCGGGCTAAATCACACTTTTCACCAATTCACGCGATTTAAAATACACAATTGTAGGTATCTAAACCGAGAAATAGAGATTCGATTATTAAGCTAGCTCTAGAATTCATTCGATAACCACCTCGAGCGTCAGAGCTCTAAGCATCATGTGTGGTGAGTAGGCGACGCTCCCACCTACACATGATCAAAGAGGTTAACACCTCGGCGATATACCAAACGAATCCGAACCCCACTTTGATTTTCAAATCTAAAAATTGAAGCTTTATTGGTGAAAAATCCAATTTTTACCCAAGCCATGGGATGCTAATCATCCCATGACCTAACCCTTGAAACTACTCACACATATCTAGAGAGATAAGAGCAAGCAAAAATCTACTTAACATAATTGAAATGCAAGACTAGAAGAAAATTAGCTTAAACAATAGATCGGGAATTAAGAAACAACTTTAATTAAAGCAAGAGTAGCAAAAGATAACTAATAAAGGCAGGAAATTAAGAAATAAGTGCTGAAAATGAAGAACAAGGCAAGAACAATTCAAAAAGCTGAAAAGTAATCTAATCTAGATCTAAAATTATGGGTACATTTCTGTCCAAATCGTGCAAAGGTGACATAACGGGGTATTTATACCGCCCCTGTTTCACGCACGGAATATCCTAAAAGATGCTCCAAAGATGCCTCGCTAAGGTCCTCGGTACCGATTGCCAGGCCTTACATTACTGAGATAGGCATTCGGTACCGATTGGAAGTATTTTGTTCGATCGATCGCGAGAGCTTAGGAGGGGGCCGGCTAAGTGGTTCGGTACCGATTGAAGCTAATAGCTTCAATCGATCGCGCGGGCTTATCAGTTCTGAAGCTTGAAGTTTTTCAGCCCTTGGCCACACCTTGGCCACGCCTTGGCCACGCCTGATTCTGCCCGGGCCACAGCTTGGCCACGCCTTGGCTTTGGCTGTCGGCCTGCTTCTGCCTTGGCTGGAGAGTTTCTGCCCAAGCCATGGCTTTGTCTTTTCTCTTCTGCCTTGGCGATTCTGCTCCTGCCTTGGCTGGAGAGTTTCTGCCCGAGCCGCGCCTTGGCCTTTAAAGGCTTTTATTAGGCGATTCACCTACAAAACAAAACAAACACACTCTACGAGACAACTAAGTTAAAAACAACTAATTAATGAGTAAATTAAACTAAACCTAGACACTAGCGCACCCTTTCATTACATTTCCGGGTGCTTATCAGATCCGTCCAAAAATTCTAAAAAAAAAAAACCGAGTGGGCTAACGCGAGAATAAACGGCATCCAACATGTGTAAGTGGCTGATCCAAGCACTCCATTTTTGGCCGATCCAAACACTCCATTTTTGACCTATCTAAACACAAAAATGGAGTGCTTGGATCGGCCACTTACACATGTCGGATGCCATTTATTCTCTCGTAGGCCCACTTGGTTTTTTTTTTATAGAATTTTTGGACGGCTCGGATCGGCCGTCCGGTGGCCGGAGCGTACCCGGAGGAGTGTCGGGATTCCGATCGGGAAATAACTGTAGACTTGCTCCTTCCCATCCCAACTAATCTCTCTCTCTCGAAACTTATTTCAAGTGGGGCCCATTTGGTATGCTATTGGCAACAATAAAGAAAAGTGGTCAGTGTTTTAATTGTCCCCTTGACTTTTGTCCCCAGAGTTTGAGTTCCAACTCTAGAACCAACTCCATACTAAGACCAATCACAAAGGCTAGAGGAGCCATCATACTCACAGGTGAGAATGGAGAAACAGTTGTGAGTGACAGACATGCAGCTAGTAGGAAATACAAGTTGGCAACGCGACGGAATTGCTCAAAAATAGCTTTGGGTAGGAACATGATGACGTTGTACTTTGTGGTTGAAATGTAGTTAGAGCAATATTTAAGAGGTTTCTTTACATGGCGAAGTGGTTCATTGCAGAATACAATTCGTGAGAATCCAGGGCCTTTGAATTGATGCGGCTCCTCTTTTTCACCGTGTCGTGGATGAATGCATGCAAATGTGTATAAATTGCTCCGGCGGATCCTCGCCCTCTATTTGCTCTGTAATTTGATGAATATTTTAGTTGTTAATCCTCTTTGTGATTGCAAAATTCGTTGTGATGCAATTTTAATGACTAATGACTATGTTGTTTGCTTGATGAATTCCTCTCACTGAGACGCTTTTGCAATACTGTTTTTTGACATGTTAGTGATGGATCCTTTTTTTTTTTTTTGTGTGTGTGTGAGAGTTCATTATCTTAAACTGGGTATCCTTTCTTCAAGGTTCATGTTTTGTGGCTGTGTTGCTATTGTTTTATTAACTTTCTAAAGTTATCAACACTAGCAGTTCTCTTTCTGTGGATATTGGGAAGCTAAAATATTGAATTCTTCTGTGGAGGCTGGAAATTAAAAGTGATAAATCTATGTGCGAAAGAGATTTATCACCCATACCTTGTCTTGGGTTGGGAATATCATTCATGTGACTTAAATGAACTTGGGTGGTGTTAATAATTCATTGATTTCAATATGTTATTTGATTGTCGGCATATAACATTATGGCTATTTGTAATGTTATTCTTTTCAGGAAAAGTATGGTGCGGCCAATGGAGAGAGCCATATCAAGAAAAGTATTAACACATCCCAATCCTTGGTTGATCGGAAACAAGTATCAACACATCCCAGTCTTGCAGTCAATGACTATATGGGATCACTTGATGGTGGAGCATATCAAGAAAAGAAATCATCTCATCATGCAACTGTAAAGGATAGCTTAGCTCTTGTGAAAGTTAGCTACGGGATCAATAGCTTTGCAAAGATTAGTGGAGACTCAAAAAGGCAATGAAAGAGATTGAAGTTATTCAAGTGAATCAAAGGCCAAGGAAAATGATAAATTTGTTGTAGTTTGGAATATCAATATGTACTAAGCTTTGTAATAGCAAGTTGTATTATTGCGAAACCTAACTTCGTAGGTAATTGATAATTGTGATGAGAACGGCTCCGCGTGGGTTTTAAATTTATTGTATTATGGTTTTCATTGTGAAATGATAATTTGGCAATAGATTTTGGCTTGTGAATGGTGATTTAGAATGAGAAATGCCCGAGGTGGGCTTGTGCGTAACCTCACGTTATTTCTATTGTTGTTATTGTTGTACTGAGTGAGATGCGAGACGTCGGGCTAGGACCAAAATACAAGGGAGACCATGCCAAAATTTTTCAAGAACCAAATACAATAGCTTAGCTCTTGTCAAATAGAATCTCATGTTCAATAATATCACGATCTCAACATTAAACAGGAGCAGAAAGAAAGTAACAAAATGGTCCAAACTATCAATCCCATTTTCTATAATAATAATATCACGATCTCAACATAAAACTAGAGCAAAAAGAATACAGATAGCCAATTTGACATTCTCACATGTCTATGTCCACTTTCAAGTAAGCAGTGCAAAAGTTGGATGCTTGATTTCTTTTTCCACTTTCATAGCTCAGTTAGAGCATAAATACGTGAAAATTCTTGGGCATTTCTTAGTGAATGATGGAAATTTGTTGCAATGTGAAATTTTACATGATTTTCTATGTTGTTTAGGTGTATGGACTTCTGTCTGGGGGCTGAAAAACTCGACGACAGAAGTATTTAAACTCACAATATTAAGTTGGTCGCATAATGCTCAACTTTGTAATGTTATTCTTTTCATTACTGTAGATCTGTTATGTTCGTTGGTGGAGTTCGAGCGGAGTAGTAAAAATATGGCGTGGCCAATGGAGAGAGCCATCTGTTAAATCTGGAGGATGGGAAAAGAAATCATCTGTTCGTTGGTGGAGTTCGGCTCATGGCTCTTTTGTAAAACATTATGTCCATATCATGTCCTATGTCCATATCGTGTCATGTGACTTGATTGCTTTGTGATGACCTTTCATGAGGTATATGATTTGGAAATTTCTGTTTCAAGTCGACTTCTTTAATGAGACGCATTGTACTTTTGTTTATAAAATTGTGCCACTTTAGTTGTTGACGATGAGTTATTCTTTTTTATTAAGGGAAATGAAAAAAATTCGGCATAGTCTCCCCTGTTTTTTGGTCCTAGCCCAATGTCTTGCGTCTCATTCAGTTCAACAATAACAATAATATAAGCATGAGGTTACGCACAAGCCCACCCTGAGCATTTCTCATTCTAAATCACCATTCACAAACCACATTCATAGCCAAAATCCATTGCCAAATTATCCATTCCGAGCAAAAACCATAAAACAATATAGTCACACAAATAGGCTACAATCAAAGTTAGATTTCGCAAAACTAAAACTTGATACTACAGCTTGATATTCCAACAAATTACAACTTCATATTTCAAATTACAACAATTGATCATTTCTTGGCCTTTGATTCACTTGAATAGCTTCAATCTCTTCCAATGGCATGTGGCATCTCGAAGTTGTTGAACTGCCAAGCGGAGTCATCTTTGTGCCAATATCTCTCTGTTTAAACTCATAAATCATCTCAGTCGTTGTAGTTTTTTCCAAACAAAAACCCTTCTTTCGTGGTCTCCAAGCATCTGTAATTGGGAAAATTGCATCCAAGTTTCTTTGTTGGCTGCAAGTACTAGCAGTTCTTTCTCCTCGAGCCCTTTCGGTGGTCCCAAGCTGCAATGAATTGAGCTGTGCTTTGCCAATGCATCTCTGAATTTCTTGATCTGCAAAATCATCACCATATCAACAATGCTTCACAAAGCTCATATATTGGAACAGATTTGTGAAAGACAAATAATTGCTTTCATGGGTGTAGCCTTGGGAAAATTTTGACATGGTTTCCTTGCTTTATGACCTAACCCGACGCCTGATGTCTCAAACTAAGAACGACAATTCAACAAAACTTACAACAACAAAATTCCAAGCCCAAGCAGGGCCATTCTCATCACAACATTTGCGAAGCATAATATCAAGTAAATGAACGAAGCAATGGCAATATAAGTTGTTTTTGTTACATTATAAAGTCATACGAAAGCCCAATTGGTTACTGAGTAGTCACAACAACTTACGTTACAAGAGGTGGGTAATACTCAAGCCAAGTACAAGAAGTGAGTATTTTAATAACTATGAAAGTTGCAGCTGACAACTTTCATCAGGCCTGCTAAAACTTTTTAGCAGGCTGCAGAATGCTCTTTTACCTGCAACCAAAAACTACTTGTTCCAGCTTCTTTTTTTTATAGTTAATTGTTCTAGTTTTAAGAGACATAATGTAAACCATTAGCCAATACTAGCTCCTTTCCGAAGTTTCAAAACAAAGAGGCTAGTGTTCAAATCACATTTGTTCAGTTTGAGAATTGCCAAAAGAACTCCTAATCATAATAATCTATTGTTATTAGACGGTTAACTGTTCATTAAGGAAGCATACAGCACTAAAAAGTTCATAACATTGGCTATAGCAAGGACACACAATAAATTTCGATTTTTGATTTGTAGAGGCAAACAAAAAAATTGAAAAAGCGAGGAGAAGAGAAGACAATAGAAAATAGACTTTTTCTATTATTTGAATATGTCAAAGGATTTTGTGCATTAATGAAACTTTGGATTCATAGCAAGACTTTATAAAGACAATTACTCCACACATAATACCACATATATATCAAATGCCTTTAGTCCTCCTCTACCCATACTATCATCGATTGAGAATTACAACTATATGACTATGTAGTAGTACTATTATTTTTGTCGAGTACGTAAAAAGAATATGCAACGGGTATAACAAGTCCCTTTTACAACTTACGAGGACAATAATATTATACTAATGTTAGTATTTCCTAAAATAAACATGTATACAAGTGAATTAATTTCCATTCTCAATATTCTTCTTCATAAATAATTAAAGGAAAAACGAACAGGGAAAGCACAGCCACTCCTAGTTCAGTTGAATTTGGTGCAGAACAATAAGTACTATTGATTAAAAATCACCCAAAAATCAACTCCACTCCTTTACCCAAACCCATATCAATTTGAGTTTTACTCAACTTTTTCACCAATTCAAGGGAGAACCAAATTTCGAACAGCTCGGTGGTACGCAGTGGTGGTTGCTGGTGGTGGTGGATTTTCACTGATTTCTCGGTCATTTGTCCAAAATATAGTGGTGATCGATGGTGGCGGAGTTTCAGCATGAAATCTAGGTTTTCAGTGTCATCATGGTGGGTTTTCAGCATGAGATCTGGGTTTTCTTCCCTAAAAACGAGTTGTTTTCATATTCTCAAAGTTATGCATCATTGTATCATTGTCAATCCCATCAAAAACATCTCTTTCCATTTACACAACCAAAATAGAAATCGAAACCCAAAACCCTTTTTTTCAAGAACGCAACATTATCTATAAATTCAGTAGGTTTACACAAACATAGAAACGAAAAGTCTAATAATACCTTTGAGGGAGGTGAGGAATCCGTCCGATGTTAGGTAATCCGGAATCTGGCAACTGGAGTGGGCGAGAGGGATTCCTTCGCTGGGTTTCTTTCACAGCAAGTGTGTTTGAGAGAAAGAGAGAGATAGCGACCGTCGGGGTGCCTAGAATCCGATGGTGGTGAAGGTCGCCTGTGATGGAGGAGCGCTGGGCGCCGGTGGCGGTGCTGGTGGGAGCCCTTCTCTGTTCTCTCGCCTGTATTTTGAATTTTTGATCGTGAAAAGGGGAAGACCGGAAGGGGGAAGGGAAAGGCGTGCCTGAGGAATTTTTTTTTTTAAGAAAAACGACGTCGTTTTTGATGACGTCAACGGTTGTGTTCCTGGTTGTGTGTCCGTACGTTGTGTGGCTAGCATTTTCCAAAAAAACCAGACCTTTTCTTCCAAACCCCCAGCCCCAAATCAGACCATCTGGAAAACCAGGAGAGAAAGAGGAGGAGGAGGACCACCGGCCACACCCACCACCACCACCACCACCATCTCCACCTCCGGCAACCAACTCTTCATGAAAATCGCGACACCATGAGCACCGTTTGTGTACATCTCGAAGTCTCGTTTTTTTTTAATCCATTTTCCGTTCCAAATTTATTTCCTTTCAATTGCAGTTTCCTAATCAACCAAACAGAAAAGTTAAAGGAAAATAGAGAGAAACCAAATAGAAACTGTGAAGCTACGGACTGGGGTTGCAGAGAGAGAAACCCTTGAATCGATCCGGTGACAAACCCATGTGGGTGGAGAGGGTATCAAATCTCTATTGAGACCTTGGCAATGGAATTTGTCGTCGATGCTCGTGGTGTCGCGATTTTCGCAAAGGGTTGGTCGCCGGAGGTGGAGCCGGTGGTGGTGCTATACGATGGTGGTGGGAGTCACCGGTGGTGGTGGGTGTCGCTGGTGGTCCTCCTCTTTCTCTCTCTTCGTTGGTTTTCCAGATGGTCTGGATTTGGAGGAATTTGGAGGGTTTGGGGGAAACGGACTGATTTGGGGGAAAATCAAAATCAGAAGTTTTTTTTTTAACTGTTGACACGGAGCCCACCGCCACGTTAGCGTCGGGAAAGAAATCGGGGAAAAGAGTCGGGAAGTGTAGACTTTCTCGCATCAACTTGAGAAGGCAATGATGGTGGTAACTGTGTCTAGAAATCGGAAGTACACTCACTCTACCTCCCTCAATGAAAGTTTCCAGACATATGGTACACCGAGTGGCACCAAAGCCAACCCCGACACAGGGCCGATCCTAACATTTAAGAGGCCTAAAGCGAATTTTAAAACGAGGCCTAGTTCTCGTTAACAAAAAAGATTCAATATAGGTGGCTAATATAAGGTAAAAGTCTTTTTTTACTGGTAAGGTAAAAGATTAAATGTGGTATTTTAGCTTTGTAATTTAAACAAGGAAATTTTTTGAAAAAAAAATTATCCAATGGAAAATTTTGAATCAAACATAACAAAATACCGGTCATACATTATGTTTTCTCTAATGGTTATTTAAATATTTTTTTTTATCATGGTTGTTTAGTGAAAATAAATTATTTTGATCTACTTTTAGTACATTTTGATTTATTATTGAATTTGATATTCAAAGTTAAAAGTAAAACTAAAACAAACAAAAAAAACCTTATAAATACATTTATGGTGCACAAAAGATTTGAACCTTGATCTAGAGTCACTAAAGCTAGTAGTTGAAAATATAAAAATACATTATAGGCACCAAAATGTACCAGGATTTTAGGAAATTAGGAGAAAAAATAGTGCCAAAATGTACCTCTAGGGTTTTGAACAAAGAAGCCCATGTTTTCATTAGGTTGCAATAACCACTTGGGTCAGACTCCTCTTCTGCAATAATATGGAACCAATTTACATAAAATATATAACTGTATTATATGGACAACGAGGCCCTCATTTTTGATAAAATCCGGAGGCCTAAAGCGACCGCACCTCACGCTTCACCTCAGAGCCGGCCCTGCCCCGACATCAGTGGGGACGAACTATGTGAAACGAGTTAATTAACTGCCGATTAATGTTTGATCGTATGCGTCTATAACAATATCCGACCAATAAAACAATAATTGTTAGGGAGACGAGCACTATAACCATTACAATTAAGTTTTTAGCATTCGCATCCATCAATTGATCAGCCTTTTTGGGATCTTTCACTGCTTGCACCGATATGTGGTCTGAGATGCATACTGTGGCCCATAGAACAAGCGTATAAAGTTGAACTTGTATTGAAAATTGTAGAAACAAAATATGTGTTAGAAATAAATTGGTACTACGTTGTTTTTGTTTTTTTTTAAATGCAACTGGTAATACTTTCAAGGGAGAATTTTTGATATGTCCACTATAGTATATTTCTAACCCACCAAGTCCACTTCTAAAGTTCCTAACACCTCTAGTCCACTAATAATTTCAATGACAAAAATACCCTATATAAAAGAAATAAGGGCCTTGTTTGGCTAATACAAAAAATGTATTTTTTCATTTTTTTCGATCTTCATACAACCACATAACCACCACCGCTACCGCCACCACGCCACCGCCATCACCACCACCACCACGAAACCCCCCCCACCACCACCACCACCGCGTCGCCGCCGTTGCCACCACCACCAACACAACGCCGCCTCCTTCACCCACCACCACCTCCACCACCACCACAACGCCGCCACCTTCACCCACCACCGCCTCTACCACCACGTCGCCACCGCCGCCACCACCACAATGCTGCCACTTCCACCAAAATTACCACCACCACCATGACCACTCCACCACCACCACCACCACCACCACAACCACCACTCTACCACCACCACCACGCCGCCACAACCACCACCACCACCACACCACCACCACCACTATCACCGCCACAACAATGACCACCACTATGCCACCACAACCACCACCACCACCACCACCACTCTACCACCACCATGACGCCGCCACTACCACCACCACCACAACGCCGCTACCACAACCACCACCACCACCACCATGATGCCGCCACAACCACCACCACAATGCCACCACCACCACCACCACCACGCTACCACTAAAACCACCACCACCATCACCACCACGCCGCCGCCATCACCGCCACCATAATGACCACCACCATGCCACCGCCTCCACCACTACCGCCACCACGACCACCATCACCACTACCACTCAAACATCACCAACACCACCATTCCACCATCACCAACACCGCCACCGCCACTACAACCACCACGTTGCCGCCACCACCACAACCACTCCAATGTCGCCACCACCACCACCACCACCACTACCACAACCACCACCACCACGCCACCACAACCACCGCCACCATAACCACCACCACCATCACCGCCACAACAATGACCACCACCATGCCACCGCCACCACAACCACCACCACTCCACCATCACCAACACCAACACCAACACCACCCCTCCACCATCACCAACACTGCCACTACCACCACCATGCCGCAGCCACCACTACCACCGCCACCACAACGCCGCCGCCGCCACCACCACAATGACCACCACCATGTCACCGCCACTGCCACCACCACTACCACCACCACCACCACCACTCAAACATCACCAACACCACCATTCCACCATCACCAACACTGCCACCACCACGCTACCGCCGCCGCCACCACCACCACCACCACCACCACCATTTTTAGACTGCAAATTTGCACTTTTAGACTGCAAAATTTACAAAAGTGACTTTATTTGCTGTCTAAAAGTGTAAATTTGCAGACTAAAAATATTCATTTAATAATTCACAGTCCAAATTTACAAAAGTGCCTAAATTTGCAGTCTAAATTAAAGTCAGCTTGGCGATGGTTTTCATGTACAAAAGTCTTTATTTGCAGTCTAAAAGTGCCGATTTGCACTCTAAATTTTCTCTGGCGTTGGTGATCATTTAACAAATTTGCAGTCTAAAAGTGACAATTTGCAGTCTAAAAATGTAAATTTGCAGTATAAATTCTCATTGCAGTTTAAATTTGTGTGTAGACTACAAATTTGCAGTTTTAGATTAAAAAGTTTACAAAAGTGCTTTTATTTGCAGTTTAAAAGTGCAAATTGCAATCTAAATTTTCTCAGGCGTTGGTATTCATTTAACAAATTTGTAGTATAAATTTGCAAATTTGTCATCTAAATTCTCATTAGCGTTAGTACTCATTTCATAATTTGCAATCTAAATTTATGTGTAGACTTCAAATTTGTACTCTTAGACTGGAAGGTTTACATAAGTGCCTTTATTTGCAGTCTAAAAGTGAAAATTTGCAACGTAAATTTTCTCTGGTATTTGTATTCATTTAACAAATTTGCAGTCTAAATTCTCATTAGTATTAGTGTTCATTTAATAATTTGCAGTCTAAATTTATGTGCAGACTGCAAATTTACATTTTTAGACTGCAAAATTTACAAAAGTGCCTTTATTTGCAGTCTAAAAATGTAAATTTGCAGTTTAAATTTTCACTGGCATTGGTGTTCATTGAACAAATTTGTAGACTAAATTCTCATTGGCGTTAATATTAATTTAATAATTTGCAGTCTAAATTTGTGTGTAGACTGCAAATTTGCTCTTTTAAACTGCAAAATTTACAAGAGTGCCATTATTTGCAGTCTAAATTTTCTCTGCCGTAGGTATTCATGTAACAAATTTGCAGTCTAAATTCTCATTGGCATTAGTGTTCATTTAATAATTTGCAGTCTAAATTTGTGTGTGGACTGTAAATTTGCACTTTTAGACTGCAAAGTTTACAAAAATGCCTTTATTTGCAGTCTAAAAGTGCAAATTTTAAATTTTATCTGGCGTTGGTGTTTATTTAACAAATATTAGACTACAAATAAAGACAATTTTGTAAACTTTTTAATCTAAAAGTGAAAATTTGCAATCTAAATTCTCATTGGCATTAGTGTTTATTTAATAATTTGCAGTCTAAATTTGTGTGTAGACTGCAAATTTGTATTGCAAAGTTTACAAAATTGTCTTTATTTGCAGTCTAATATTTCTCTGACGTTGGTATTCATTTAACAAATTTGCAGTCTAAAAGTGCAAATTTGCAGTCTAAATTCTCACTAGCATTAATGTTCAACTAATAATTTGCTGTCTAAATTCTCCTCGGCGTTAATGTTCATTCAATAATTTGCAATCTAAACCCTAATTGCCTAAATTTGCAGTCTAAATTCTCCTTACCATTAGTGTTCATTTAACAATTCACAATATAAATTTAAAGAAGTGCTTAAAGTTGTAGTTTAAATGTACAAAGTGCATAACCCCGGTGTGCCTAAATTTGCAGTCTAAATGTGCAAAGTGCTTAAATTGTTACTATTTACAATCAATCAATTTCAGAATTACGTATATTGAATAAAACGAAAAAATAACCTCCTAAATTGTTACCATTTATTTGAACATACATCAAACAACTCATAACATTTACATTTTCACTTTTGAACACTTAACTAACAGTTTATATGCATTTAGGACATATCAATGATTTTTCAGAATAAATAGGACTAAATATAAATGAAAATAGGACTACATAGTAAATAATTTTTATAGAATAGGTCACCATCTACATCACAATTTAAAAATACGTCCAAACCCCATTAAAACGTAGATTAAGTTACAGGTTGCCGAAAAACTACCTCAATACTCGAATTAAGGCTTGGGGAAGAGTATATGGGGGCTGCAGATCACTGTGGTGCTTCTGGAATCTCAAGGCGGTGTCTGGCGGGACTCCGATGTGGAGGGTCGGAGCCACGTGGAGCTCAGTTGTGGTGATTGTGAGCACGGCAATGGTGACCCGGTGGTGCTCGACGGTGCTGATGAGGTCCGTAGGTGGTGGTGGTGGTTTCGGTTGTGACGAGGTGGCGGTCTTGGTGATCGGTGGTGCAAGGTGGTGGTGAGCGGTGATGAGGAGGTGGTGGTTCAGCAACTCAGTTCAAAACCGGAGGTGTTCTCAGTTCTATCTTCCTCCGACAGCGGGAGTGTTTTTCGGGAGAAACATGTCCACGGCTGTGGACGGAGTGGCGGATAAGATCGAGTACATGAGCGACGTGGCTGAATTGCTCACCGACAAGAAGATCGAGGCCGTGGCGGCGACCGCCCCAGTGATTAGCGAGGTGGCGGTGGCCGCTGCGGATTCGGTTTTCCCCGTGGCGGCGTTGTAGTACTTCATTGATAATGTTTATTCTTTCACTGGATTCAATTGGTATGGAGCTATTAAGGGCAATTTTGTCTAGTCAAAAAGTGAAGTTGGACCCAAGGCGTTAACAAAAAGAATGGGTTGGACTAGAGGTGTTTTGGAAATATGAGGTGGATTGGGTATGTTATAAAACTCTACAATGGACCTTACAACAATTCTTTATACTTTCAATTTTATATAAAAGGATTCTAATATTATCTTAGATAAGCAATTTAATACAACGAATTCCCGCTTATTTAGTACAGAGAGCTCCCACGAGATTTCGATGACTACAGGGTTTAATTTGTCTCTCGTTACTATTTATAAGACTTCTCTCTCTTACGTTAACTTCCTTTTTGTTGAGCGAAACTACCAAATCAAAATGGGAAAAAAGTAAATTAAAATTGTTCCGTACGTTTTTAGGTGTTCCATTTCGTAAATTCTTTTCATTGTGCCGAGCAAAAAAATAAAGAATTGGGCCTTAAGAAAGCATGAATGCACAAATGCTAAGAATTGGAGTACCAAATGTTGGAGCGAATTGAAGCTAGGAAAACTGGTGAGAGCAAAGATGGTAAACTCATGAAGATCGAGTACTATAAAGAGAATAAAGTTGGACGAGAGTTTACTAACCTGTGGCCATTGAGCCGCATCCATGTTTAACTCAGAAGAAAGGAGAAAGGTTTTCAGAGCTTGGCCAAAAGCAAATGATGTTTAGAGAGAGAGGAGGGCGCGTGAGTGAGAGAATAATCCACCTCCTTTGTCTGCAAATGTTTGATTTGTTAGTGTGCTGGGTTTTTGTAGGAGTGTTAAACGGGCTGGGTCATCACGGGTACAGCACGAGCACAACACGTTTGAAGGCGGCACGGCACGTCATAGGCACGGTTTTATCCTGGCACGGCACGACACGGTCTTAGTGGGCATGCGGCACGGCACGGGCACAGAAGTGAGCTGGAACAACACGGAAGTTGGCTTGGCACGGCACGGCAAGGCAAGGCCTGGTCTCAGACGGCCACGGCACGGGCACGACACGGAAGTGGGATGGGGCACGAGTCACGACACAGCACGATATGGTTCTAGCTAGGCACGACACGGACACGGGCACGGAAGTAGGACAGGCATGACACGACACAATACGGTTCTAGTCGGGCACAACACGGCACAAGCACGACACAACACGGTTCTCGTCTGGCACGACAAGGCACGGCACGGCATGAGGCATGGAAAAACCAAAAAAAAAGTTAATAAATAAATAAGGGATTTCAGATTATACTTTACTTTATTTCTATGTATTTTTTGATAATTCAATAATTTATTAATCTTTTCTTTTTATTTAACTAAAATAAGCTTTTAAAATATTTTATATGATTAAGAAAATTTGAATCAAAATTATAATATACCAATTACCACACATATACATTGTGTTTTATCTAATAAAGATTTTTAAAAAATATCAATTTTTTTTGGTGAAAATGAATTATTTTTTGTTTGTGTTTGTGGATTATATCAACTTAAAAAAAACTTATCAAAATAAGGGGAGAAAAAGTTTCAAAATAAAATGATTATAAAAAATATTAATTTTAAAGATCAATTTAAAAAAAAATGAAGTCATGAACAAAAATAACGTGTTTGGGAAAAAAAAGTTACTAAATTTTTTTTAAAAAAACAATGGGCCAGGGAGTTGAACCCTATATCCAAGGGAAACGATGAGATGTTGGGACACTTAAGCCACTCCACCAACACCATCACATGTGCCAACTTCCTTAACAATTTAAATAAAATAAGTTATCAAAATATTTTTTTTGAAAAAAATATGCCAAGGGGACTGTAAAAGACTCCGAATTTATGGCTCTGTTAGGCCATGTTTGATGGAACAGACTAATAGCGAGGGTTTAACGAATCCAATGGGATGAGGCCATGAGGGAGGAGTTACGGTTATGCTTGTAATGGGTTTTGGTTATACTTATAATGGTTTTGTTATGCCAAAAATTACGGTGTCCCCAAATGACTGGGGACACCGAAGCATCATCCTACATTTATTGGTCCTTTGATCCCGTAACCGTAGCCCCTCCCTCATGGCCTCATCACATTGGATTCGTTAAACCCTCGCTATTAGTCTGTTCCATCAAACATGGCCTAACCGAGCCATAAATTTGGAGTCTTTTACAGTCCCCTTGGCATATTTTTTTCAAAAAAAATCTTTTGATAACTTATTTTATTTAAATTGTTAAGGAAGTTGGCACATGTGATTGTGTTGGTGGAGTGGTTTAAGTGTCCCAATGTCTCATCGTTTCCCTTGGATCTGAAAATGAAACGCAAACGATGTGCCCATGTACGGCACGCTACAGGCACGCGGGTCTAATTCTGGCACGGCACGGCACGATTCAAAAAAGAACGACACGACATGACATGATAAAAAAGGCATGGCACGACACGACAAGACAAAAAAGGCACGGCACGACACAACAAATAAAGGCACGGCATGACACGTCACGATTAATTAATCAGGCACGGCACGAAAAGGCATGGCCCGACACGGTACGATAAAGTAAAATGGCCGAGCACGGCACGCTTAAAGCACGGCACGGCATGGTACGAAGCACCGTTGGCACGGAAGTTGAATGGCACGGCACGGAACAACACGATAGACACGTTTGACACCTGTAGGTTTTTTGTGTTACTGGCTTGCTTTATGAACAATTGAAAGGTAAGTGAGAGATCGGTACGTTTGTTGTGTTATTTGATCGCTTGCTTTCTGGATAGTTACCTATGCCAGTTCGTAGAATATATGAACGTATATATTATGAATATAAATAGGATTTGAACATAAAGAGATCGATCCATTGGGAAATTATGATCACTAGCCATGCCCATTGGGTAACCCCATGAGTCAATTAAACGATAGGACTGTAAACGAGCAGAGTCGAGCTAAATTCTGTAACTAGCATGACATTTTTTTCTGGGAAAATTATGATCACTCCGCCTAATGGTAGGATTGTAAACGAGTAGAGCCAAGCCGAGCTCTATGGGGCTCGAGCGCCACTCGTTTATTAAACGAGCCGAAAACCTGAGCTCAGGCTCAGCTCGAGTTTTAATGATCCAAATTTTTTGTCATTTACTAAACGAGCCTCTTTAATCAAACCGAATTACTTACCTTAACGAGCTGAGCAGAGTTCGGCTCATTTACTATGTGAGCCGAAAACTCAAGTTTGCGAGCTACTGATCTGTTCGTTTATAACCCTACGCCTAAGCATCTGGCTAGCTTACATCTTTCCGTTTACAATTAATGAGCTTTTGTTTTTGGGTACGAATTTGTCTCAACCAGTCTTCCTCCCTCCCTCCCTTTTCTCTATATAACTACAACCCCCACTATTTAGGCACTGGCAATTTTACATTCACCGTTCTTACTATGTTCACGACATCACAACCTACTTACAAGCATTAAATCATGACGGACGGGCTATAATCAATGAGCACACTCTATACTACGAGGTTGCCTTATTTACGGAGGATTCGTAAAAGAGGTTTTCGTGCCGCTCCATCTCGTTGTTTATCTCGATAATCGTCCTTCGTCTCGATAATCGACAGTCCACCCCATCTTTTTTCTGATCTTCCTTCCTCGGAATTCTACGTTGTTGAGTGATCAAGAAGAATTCTTTTTCCTGTTATCCTTAATTCCTTGCAATTCTACCTTCTCGTGCCACCTCAATTGGACCATCTAATTCATCTGGGGGCCAGACTTATCACACCATGCACAAAACTCACTAAATTAATGACAAATTAACTAACCATTTCTTAGCTCTATCTCTTGATAATTTGTTAAAAGGCAATTACGTTTTCAATTAAGTAGATCCATCATCCATTGTGAATGCCCAGTCAAAATGGCGATTAATTGACACTATCTTTATTCCCTCATCTCCAACGGGAGATGTCAAATCCTACGTGGACATGTTAACGGTAAAATTTGACACCAAAGTTCAATCCAATCCAACAGCCTTCTTTGATGCCAATTCCTACGTGGATTTGAAGGCAAGCCTTCTCATGCCAACTTTGACAACCTCCCTCCTCCATGCCAAATTTCAAAAAATGACCATTTGTATTTTGACATAAGGGTTGGAGAGGGATAATTTGATGTCAAATAAATAGAATTTGACATCAAGGGTTGGAAAGGAAGGCTTTGATGTCAAATTGAAGATGTCAAAATGCCACGTCAGCCTTCAAAAAACGTTTGACATCTCCAATATGAAACCATGGGTTGGAGATGCTAAGCCTTCGTCCCTTTGAGATCCCAAATGATCACCCTACATAATATGGTTATTAGCTCTTGAGAAAATGGCCATTTCAAAAATATATCGTTTCTACAATAATTTTACTCCAAAAAAAATATTTTGTACTCCGAAAATGAGAATTCATTCAAACTTGATGCACCATTTATAAATTTACCCAAATAGAAAACAAAGTATAGCATGGAGAATAAATACACAAAATTATCATACGGGTAAATAGGTTTAATTTGTTTTTGAGCTAGCTCTGTCCTTAGTAAATGTGAATAGGTCATCCACTAATTTGAATTAATTAGTTTTAACGATAATCCCATAATTTGGTGCACAAGATACATACATCCTTTAATAGATATATATACGCACATGGTTAAATTACATTCCCATTCATACTGCTAACGAACTAGTACTAGAACTACGTACCCATTGCGTGTACTTATGGGTTTTACGAATGAATACATGCATTTATGTACTTAATTAGCCAAATGCATGTGAAGAGACTCAAGAGCGAAGGCCACCACCTCTTCCCGTTATGTGGTAAACAGCAAAAACAGTTACGTACAAAGACAAATGCATGCAAAATCAGACACAAATACGAAACCCTAGCTAGATGGCTAAAAGGGAAGTAATTAACCCAAGCTGCCAAGCAACATGATTAAGGAAAGCATTTACGCGGCCCCATTGGTGGTGTTTTAAAGGGGAGCCCTCGACCAATTCCATAGGATTTTCTATTTTTTTTACACTTTTGAATATATTTCACACATCGTAGAATACATTTTATTTAAATTTTAATAAAAATGGGTTTGTATTGGAATACGTAGCAATTTTCATTTTTTAATTTAACGTTGCCAACTAATTATAGGAATTTACCGTTTCACGGCTCGAGTTACATGCACTAGCTAGGTGTACTACATACACGTTACTATCAACAACACTTACGTTAGCGTCCTTCTGTTGGGAGAAAATGAAGGAAAGCGGGTTGGGTTGGGTATGACTTGACCCATTTCAATCCGTCTATTATTGATTCATATTTGATCTGTTCATATTCATCCCATGACCCGTTTTAACCTGTCCAAACCCACCCATTTGCCACCTTAAAAAACACATCATGAAACTTCATTGTTTACATAATTAGCTATCTTAGCCAACTAGTTAGAATGGAAATTCTAATTACAAGGAAGATTTGCAGGAAATCACGCAAGGAAAAATGCGTTTGGGCCCATTCTGAGTCCCACAAAAATCTAGAAAAATATCCATAAATTTTTGAATATTATTTTATGGGGCCATGTAAAAAATCAACTCCAACAAATATCGGTAAGTATTACTTTTGGATTCGTAGAGGCAAAGTTGCTTAGTTCGCCCATATGAATTCAAAAGTAATACTTACCAATGTTCGTTAGAGCTGATTTTTTACAGAGCCCCATAAAATAATATTTAAAAATTTATGAATATTTTCCTAGATTTTTGTGGGACCCAAAACGGGCCCAAATGTGTTTTTCCTTGCGTGATTCCCTATAAATCTTGCTTGTGAATAGCAGGGCTCTTTAATTTTGTCTGTGCCATTACCGAATCTAATTTATCTTATGTCACATAAATTTTTAAAAAACATGTTTTAAAAAAAAAACAAACAAACAGCCCCATCATTTGAATGAGATCCCTATGTGTATTCCACGCAATTCAGTGTACTAGTGTATCCGAAACAATTATGTATGCAGACAAAGGTGTACAAAATCGGACACAAATACGAACCCTGGATGGCTAAAAGGGAAGTAATTAGCCCGAGCAACATGATTAGATAAAATTAGGTTCCCTGGATCTCTTCTATAATCAGAATATTAGCACATGCGTGTTAAATCTGCAAGGCACCACAATGCCATTTTCATATAGCTCCCAAAAAAGCTATATTCGCCACTTAATATATATTTTGACGTTCTTAATTAAGGGTGCACTTTCAAACTGTTAACACGAAACAATATCGAACAAAGAGAGTACTAAAGAAAACGTGGCATGTTTGCGTTCAAGCTTCGTTGAAGGTACTATTATTGTTACTACTACTTATATAGTAGTATTTTTTGTGGACCCTATGTGAAAGTACTGTTAACTAATAGTTTACCAAAAAACACCCCCACAACTCTTGAAGCCATCTCACTTCACGCGTAAGCGTGAGAAACGGCTGTGGGAGAGGCTGTAAGGATTAGTCTGGAACACGTCATGAAACATCATTGTTTACATAATTAATTATGGGAGGGGCTAGCCCGAGACACCCTGCATTATCAGGGGGAAAAGAAAAACACGTCATGAAACATTAATATTGTTTACATAATTAGCTATTTTAGCCAACTAGTAAAAATAAAAAACCGTTACTCTCCTTTTCCGTTCCCACCTGAAAACAACCCACCACCAAAAAACACCATATTGTTTTCGACCATAATCCTTTCCCATCTTTGTAATTCCTTGATTATACAATCCTTTCTTGATTTGGTTATATTAATTCTTGTGAAACCATTAAATTCTTCTTTCCTGGACGTTTACAAGGTACTCTTTCATGTAACCTAATAATCCTGATGTAGTAGTATATAGTTAGTTGATCACTTGAGTGGGACGAAATCGGTGGCGACATCTGATTTAGCTTATTTGTTACATAAACTTTTGAAAACATGTTTCAAAAAATTTAAGCAGCCCCAGTCATTTGTATGGGATCCATTAGTGGATTCCACGCAATTTGGTGTACTGGTATATCCATGGAGTTTTATTTTATTTTTTTTCTAAAGTACGTGGGACGAAATTGGTGTAGGGCTTTTTGTCACCGGCCAAATTTCTGGGAGCAGAGCAAGGGTAGTAAGGAGGGTTCTGAAGCGGATTTTTATTTTTTGTGCAACTGAAGGGGGATTTTAACTAAAGGTCAAAAAAAAAAAAAAGAACTATGTGGATTTTGATTTTTGTGCAAATAAATTGATCAAATTCCAAAGCAGCTGCCCAAATTCCAAAGCCCAAACCGGGTGAGTTCCATAATTTGGCTCCAAAACTGAAGTAGCCACATGAACAACAATTGATAGAATAAGGTATAATATAAATGTTAGGGGGTCTTAATGGAACAAAGTGATAATTGAGGAGGTGTTAATCTATTTTTGCCTTATAAAAAGGGGGTATCTTAGGTGGCATTCCACTGTTTAAAAAAGAAAGTTTTAGAAAAAAGAAGGTAATTTCAAGGTCAAAAATTATGTGTTGACGCAAATAATTTTCCTACTAATACGGATTTGTTTGATAGATCTCATTGAGATCTTTTAAGCGGTGCAAAAAAAATTGAAAAATTATTTTTTATTTTCGTTATATTTAAATTTGAAATTACCTTCTTTTTGAAAAAGAAGGTTTTGGGAGAAAGCGGAACGGGTCTTGGTCATTTCCTCCATTCCATTAACGGAGTTAGCATTTTTTTCTTTTCCAGTAGTTGAGGGGGTCTGTATGAGCGATTTTAAATGTGAGGAGGTCTCTGTAAAAAAATGATAATTGAGGGTATATTTATGTACTTTTGCCTTTTAGTATTTACGATTGATAATCAATCATATTTTGTCATTGCGGTTTGCCCTCGTGTCATATTTATGCCGTACTCGAGTGGTGCTTGAGCCGTGCTCATACCGTGCCATTTCCGTGCCATGCGCCCCAATGAATCCCTTTATGTTCAATCTTATTTATGTACATGAGATTACTTATTTACGGGTTTGCTACGAGTAAGGTTTCCACCACCCCAACCAATCAGGCACCGTACAACAGAAAAATGGCAAATTGCATGTACTACTGAAGGGACAAATTAGCCTTTCACAACCAGCTTCAATCGCCATTTATTTACTATTCTTTTTCCTTCTATATCTTGCACATTTTCTAAATCATTTGTAGATTTTTTTTTGTGATCGGTAGGAAAGATCATTATATCATGTATAAAGTACAACTCACGGAACACACTACATTTATTGTGTGAGAGTCCACGAGATAACCAAACCCAACAATTAAACTAATACGCTGAGGAAAATAAGTTTTCTTTTTCTTTAATTAATAACTCCACTTCACTTTTTATGACTTTTCAAGCAGTATATACTTCACTTTTTTCCTCTTCTACGAGCTTAATTATTACACAATATTTCCGACAACTTTAATAGCGAGTTTAATTAGTTGTTGATTTTCCCAAAAACTACTTTGAAAGGATGAATAAGGTGAAGGCACTTGTTTGTTGGTAATTGAGACAAAATCCAAATTAAGTGAAAGCAATAAAACTTTGTTTGTATGCTCTGTAGTTCATAAACGACATAATACGAGCAATTTGTCAAGATATAACGAGTTTGGTTTGAGATTTTCTCTGAGGAAATTTTGAAAGAGAGAGGTCAAGAAACTATTCCAAGAAGAAAGCTCCAAAGAAGACCGTCAATGGAGATTGTGTGCACACCAAAAATTAGCTAGCACGCCAAGTTGAATCACTGAAATCCAAACAACATACCTTTGATTGTGAGCTCCGATTAACAATCAATTTCAAACGGCTGTTTCAAGGAGCTTTACAGGGTTATGAATGCAAGATTGTTGACAAGTGATTGTCTTGAGAGAGAGAGAGAGAGAGAGAGAAGAAGAGAGAGAGAGAGAAGAGAGAGAGAGAGAGGTTAAATACATCAAGTGTTTCAGTGATTAGAGAGCTAGCCTCTACGCATCATTGATTAAAAGATGGCAATTAGGATGGAGACCGTCACGACAATGTACACGGCAGATTCAATCCATCAATTGCATGCTTATATATATCTTTTTTCAAGAGCCATCTCTATACTTCCAAGTTGTACTTTTGTGTACGCACTTCGTCATTTATTTTGAAGTGATATCTATTTATTTATAATGCATCTTACCAGAAATTAGATAGAATGATAATGACCCTGCACCTAAGTGAATATCGTATGATATGATTTCAAAACGTGAATCACTGTCACACTCTTTGTGCTTTTTCCGTGCCAATGCAGTGCTCATGCCACATACATGCCTCAAAACAACGGCCCAGAATTGATCATCATGTGCATTGGTGTTTCTTCGAACACAACACCCAAGACAATTAAAGAACTCCAGTAACCATGTAGCCAAATCGCTTATACTCCTAACCATCTAAATTCTATAATTGTATTTACCAATCGCTACAGGTAACATTTCATTTGCAAGTCATAGGAAGAATTTTTCTTTCAAATGTAGTTTAGAATGTAGTAATTACTTATTACCCATACATATCTGTTGTTTCGTGTCATTTTGCTAACTAAGGTTCACTTTTTGTATTATCGTCATCACCTTGGTCATCTTTAGCTTTCTGGAGGCAACCAGCACCAGGTTCATGTTCACAGACCAAACATGATTACTCTACGCTAGTATTGATTTTCGCAGTTGTTATATTAGTTAGTCCTGTATTAGTGTTTTTGTGTAGTAGATGTTTACATTGTCGTTACACCTGCTGGATTCGCTTCCTGTGGTGACCTAACCTACTGATGTCAGGTTACGCTCACACACCACAAAGTGTGGCATCTGTCTTGGCAAATTGGCCAAGGGAGATAATGTGAGTGTCCTTCCTTTATGTGGGCACACATTTCTGTTAGTAGTTTATTTTAATCAACGGGTATTTGTAATCTTAACTTGGGGAGATTAATAAGTATTTTATATCATGGAGCTCGTAATATAATGAGATAAAGACGGGAGTGCAATTATAATTCTGTAGTGGGGTAAATTATAATTAGTGAAATAAGAAATAAAATCTTAGTGGGATTAGGTTTTCTTATTTACACTGGAAGCTCAGACTTATTACTCCTTAGGTCTTTATCGTAGCCCTATATATATACACGTTATACTCTTTAGGTCAGATACACGTTTTTCTATTATTCACGAAATAGAGGCAAGCTTAGAAAAAGCAAACAGATCACGAAATTAGAGTCCACACTTGATTCGTGTTCTAGACGTGCAAGGAATACGATAGAAGATCATAAGGTATGGTTGAACAATATTCGTGATTCATAGCAAGGCGTGCTATAACAAGTTCAACTAGCGTTCATGTCGCAGGGAGTTGAGGTAGAACCCTAATTCCGCCTTGTAGGGGTTTTGCAATGTATGATTGTCAATCTGTACACGTCATTACTGATTTCTAGGAATCGCTTCCCAACAATTTCATGCCGACTGCGTCCACAATTTGATAGCAAGAGAAGACTTTGAGCGCTCTAACTTTCAGTGCCCTAATTGCCGACGGTGTACACCATGCGTGAGTGCCAAGTCTTTGAGTTTTTTACCTTGAGTCTTTGCGCATGATTTTGTTGAGTTGTTCTTCAA